>PVIR01010017.1:0-51492 GCA_004026965.1 Petromus typicus
ACCCACGATGTTCATATGTGAGGCTGGTTGTAACTTGAGGATCCTCTGTATTTGGGTATTCCTTTGTACTTGGCTCAGATTAATGAACTATTATAAAAGCCTCTTTTTGACTACTGTCAGAGCAGAGAAAAAGAAATGACTGCCCATGTAACATCTCAAATGGGTTGAAACTTAGCCCAGATTGGGGCACCTGATGAACCCTCATGACCACTGTTGGCATCATCTGGAGCCAGGACTGGGGCATCTCTTGGCAGAGTGTAGCCAGAGCTCACTCTAGGGTCTGGTTGGCTCTCTTCCTTTCCAGATGACTGAGAGTCTTGGTTCTATAGCTTGTCACTGTGTTCCCTGAGCAAAGTCCCGAATGGTTCCTCAGTACCTGGACATGAGTGTAGGTCCTTGAGGGTTTGTTGGGCTTCCCTTGTCTCCTTATCAGCCTTTTGATTTCCCAAGGCGACCTCAAGCATGTCTCTTTGGTGCCTTTTACAGTACATGACCTTGATCTGTTTGGGAAGATGGACCCCCTCTAGGAGTTGTAGTTTCCTGCCTGTGTGGTTGTATAGATGATTGACAAGCTATCTCCATCAGTAAATCACACCTCCAGATTTAGAGGGCCATTGTCTGATGTCCTGAAGCATGCACAGATCTGAAAGGTTACTTGTTCATAGAGTGGTTATGTTCTGGCCTGTAGGCATCAGTACAGCGGGATTAATAGCAGTATAAGTTTTTATAATAACCTCAAAGGTGTCTAAGAGCGTAACTTGCTATTTGGCAAGCCAGTCTCCTACTAAGCACCAATAACCATGTGTCTCCTGATGGGAAGTCGGGACTTCCAGTCTCTGTCCCAAAGTTAATTTGGTAGCCTCTTGTGTTAGCACAGCCACAGAAGATCTCTGATTAGGGATTCCCCTCAAACCCAACTGGCTAGAGATCCAGATCAGAGTTTTGTAGAGAGGTGACTAAAAGCAGAATGAACTAACTGAATTGGTTTGCCCAAGATTACTCAGGGTTCCTCAGCAAACATGGTGATGTCGGTGGACCAGGACATTGCAGGGTCCCCCGGGCATCCTCAGTCACTAACGTAGGAAATGAGAATTCTGACCGGCCTACCCCTTCTCTGGGAGCAGGACCAGTCAAACATCCATCGTAGCCCACTATGAGTCAGGTACATTAGCTGTCTCTCACGCAAAGCAGGGCTCAAGCAGAGCCTTGGTGCAGCTTTCACTTAATTTAAAGTACCATCCCACAGTCATCTCTTGTCACCTCCCAGTTCATATCCAAACCATATAGCGCAAGTAAATAAGCTATTCCTGTAGACTGTCAGAATCAAACCTTTCATCAAGAATATGGCCTCATGGTGAGGTCAGTGAACTCTGCACGGTGGCAAAGCCTGAGATGAGCCATTTCCCTCTGGCTTGGCTTGAGGCCTGTGGAGAGAAGGAGACATCTAGTCTTGATTCCTTAGGTGGCACCCCGTGCAGAAGGAAGAGACCTGCAGGATCCACAAAGTATCCTTTGTGAGACTAACACAGACTAGAAAGACAACTCTGTCCGGGAGATGCCAGCATTATAACATGCCGAAAAGAAACCTGGAGGTCTTTTATCTTCATATTTGGACCCATTAACTCACTAGAGAGAAGGGGGCAAAGCCACTTGTTGGCCTTACCTAGAATTTAACTTCTGTAGGGTTAGGGCAGAACCTTCCCAAGCAGAACTTCCATAGCCACTTAATTGGATTCCTTGATGACTCAACTTACATTTCAGTCCCTCGATGACACCACCTAACTGAAATGGAGCCAGCTGGGAAAACTGTCTCCTGCGTTTACAGGTAGTAAAAAAGGCTACGAACAGGGTGGCTCTGCTTTTGCACACTCATAGTCTCTAATTAAATTTTAAACGCTGTCTGTTTGTTCTGGTTAGGTTATTAGGCATAGGGTTTTAAATTATTTGTACTTAAACAAAAAAGAAATCCAGCCAGAAAACCTTAGCTGAGTCTGGGTTTAAAACAAAGGAGAAGCAAGTCAGCTAAAGCTGGCTTGAACAGGCCCTCCTGGCCATTGCTGCACCCTGGCAAAAGCCTCAGGCGTTTCCTTCTAAAATGGACAGGGCCAGGGATATGCTCAGCCATGTAGCGCTTGCCTGTCTGGCAAGCTCAGGGCCCTGAGTTTGATTTCTGATAGCAAAAACATTTTTTAATTAAAAAAATAAATAAAATGAGCAAATTTTTCTCTTTCTTATGGGGAATGGACACTGTACCAGTTAAAATAATTCAAAAATAGGACTGGGGATTTAGCTTAGTGGTTTCAGCACCTGCCTGGCACACACATGGTCCCGAGTTCGATCCCTGGTACCACATACCACAATGCCAGATGTGGTGGCTCATGCCTGTAATCCCAACACTCGAGAGGCAGAGGCAGAAGGACTGCTGAGTTCAAGGCCGAGCTCAGGGCCAGCCTAAACGAGAAAGCAAGACCCAGTCTCAAAAAACTAAAAAAAAATTAAAAATTGCTGTACATAAACAATGAGTAAGTGTAGCCATATATGATGGCACACACCTGTAATCCCAGCCCGAAGGAGGCTGAGGCAGGAGGATCACTCCAAGTTTGGCATCATAGTGAATTCAAGGTCATTTTGCACTACAAAGCAAGACTCTGTCTCAACAAAAACGATTTTTTTTTTTTTTTTTAGGTTTTTTGAGACAGGGTCTTGCTTTGTGGTTCAGGCTGGCCCTGAGCTCAGCCTCAAACTCACATCACAATCCTCCTGCCTCTGCCTCCCGAGTGCTGGGATTACAGGCGTGAGCCACCACGCCCGGCATTGTGGTATGTGGTACTGGTGACAAAAACGATTTTTTTAAAAAAAAGAGTAAATGTAGATGGTTGTATGTGAATGTAGATCGTTATATCTGTACATGAAAAAAATAAGACATCCCTTTAAAAAATGTCTTGTTGAGGGCAGAGATGTAGCTCAGCAGTGCAATACCTCCTGGTAGGCACAGGTCCTGACTCTGATCCTCAATACCCCTCAAAATATACCCCTACCCTCTTGTGTCCTATGAAGCAAAAGTCAGTGGAAGACCTGGTCTCTTAAGGGGAAATGCAGTACTTTTTCTGTTTGACCTTCCTTAGCAAACGCGTTCAAACTCCGTATCTCGTGGAGGTGTCAAGATGCTGGAGCTCCAGCTGGCACAACCACAATATCTGTAGGACAAAGAGGGAAAAAGAGAATGGTAAAAGGGCGTGTTTTCTACCTGAGTCAGCCCCCTTTTTTGTTTATATTCCAATGGCCGTTCAGCTTCAAGATAGATATCTGTTCTTTCAAACAAATAATTTATTGCTTCTACAACTTCACTTTTTGTTGCTTTGCATCCTATACTCTTACTTCCTAGCTCTCACGTTTATTCCAGAATGGGTGGGATATGAGTCGTCTTTTTAAAATAAATGCAAATACTTTGATTTTCATGGCCGATGGCTATTTCCAAAGATCCCATCAATAACTGTAAATGGACGAAATATTACCCATTAAAATCAGACTATACCGAGCTTGAAATGTCTTCTAGAACGTGCTGGCAAAATCAGCGCACCCCAGTGTCACTAATCCAGTTCCACATCTGCTGGGCAGAGCGCTGGCCAGGCCCTGGCACCTCTGCTGACCCCGGCGTTGGGTTGGCCCTGCCTGTGGGTAGCTGGATCGGAGGGCGGAGCCGCAGAGGGAAGGCGGATCCCTGCAGGCTGAGGAGAGAGGAGAGGCTCTGAGCAGCGCGCACCTGCAGTTCAGGCAAGGGGGCTGCAAATTCAAGCCCAGCCCCGGCAGCTTAGGGGAACCCTGACTCCAAATTTAAAAATGAAACAAGGCCCTGGGCTCAGTCTCCGGTGTCAAAAAACAACCCGAACAACAAAAACCTGGGATGCCTCCGCTCTCATCCACACATTCTCTGGCCTCTTTTTCTGCTCTTGCGAAGGTTGCCAGACACCGCGCTGGCCTTCAAGGCAGGGACAAATTAGTACGCTTTTCTCACGGTATATCTAGCGCTGATGCCGGCAGGAGGAGGGAGATGGAGGGAAGAGAACCAACCAGAGCAAAACTAGGCAGCCTGAGACCAAGAGCAGCGAAGCTGGGAGGCCGTGGCCGTTCTCTGGGCCTAGTAGTAGTCCCCAAACCCAGACGGCCCCTCCCTTTCCTCTTCCCCTTCCTCTTCCTCTTCCTCCTGTCTGCTCACAGCCAAGCCTGGCTTTCAACCAAACCTTCCGGAAATCCCCTACCCATTTCCAGTTTCTGACACAATGGCTCTCCGGAGACTGTGGCCATTGTCCTGGGAAGCTGAACAATGAACGCGCAGAGCCTGCCTCTGGCCCTGGCCTGGGTCCCTGCCCGGGCTCCCCAGGCAAAGGCTTCCTCATTTCTCTAGGCCGAGTTTCCATCTTATCAAGGCAGGAAGCTGGGGTTGGCCGGCCCCAGCGCGCGATCCAGGGCCTTTCTTTCTCGGTGGAACCACGAAGGACGAAGTGGACACCACCTGTGCTATGGACGGGCGGGAGACCACAGGGTGGGACTGCTGTAGTTCCTAAGTCCCTCTGCGTGACTCAGTTTACCCAGTCATTGAGAGCCGTCGGACTCGTTCCAAAGGGACTAGCAGCGCCCTTCCTCCGGCCGGCCCAACTTCGACCCAGGGGGCCGGGTCCCCTCCTTCCGCGTCGGCCCGGGTGGGGAGGGGCGCGGGCGGGGCTTCGCGGCCGTCCTGGCGCCGGCCGGGATCGGGTTACCGAGGCAGTCTGGATTTGAATGTGCAAATAAACAGAGGTCGCTTTGATCCGCGACGGCGGGAGGGAGGGAGAGAAAACTGAGTGCCCTGGTCAGAGAAGTGCGGGCTGGACCCTTGAAAGGGGGTGGGGGTGGGGCCTGGGAGCGCCCTTACCCCTTTGACGGGACCGAAACCCATTCTGTTTAAAGATAAATAAATAATAAAAGAGATCCAGAAAGAGGACCCACCTCAGGAATCGCAGACTCTCGGGAAACAAGGGCCTCCCTAGGCCTCGTTTCCCAGTTTCAGGCGAGGGTGGGGCTGCACGGACCCCGCCCTCCTTCGAGGCCCCCCGCCCGTCCCCCCTTACCCCCCCCCCGCCCGCCCTTGGGACCTCTTGGTGCCACCGGAGAGGGTGAGGCCCCGGGAGACCCAGCGGTGAGGGGCAGGGTGGGGCTGCAGGTTGGGAGGGGGCAGGGCCCATTGTCTCCCTGGGCACCAATCCCCAGCCACCGAGGAGAGACAAAGGGAGCGAGGAATGAAATGGTAAGTAAAGGCAAACAAAAGTGAACCGGGGGAGACAAAAGCTGGGAACAATATTCCCCAGGCAATAGGCTCCGAACAATAGGGACACTGACAGCCCCACAAAGACGCCAGTGTCTCCGAGTAGACGTTATCTCAGGCAGTGGTTGGCAGCCCAGCGCGGGCTGCAGCTATTTTCAGTGCCGCTTTTGTGCCATGCTGAACAATATTCCTTGCATGGCTGCTGATAGAAAGATGAGAAGGTTTCTGTTTGATTCTCCTCTTCCTTCCCTCCGCCTGGCCCTTCCCCACCCCCACCAGCGGGGCGTTGAGAGCTCCAGGCCCTGGCCTGGTTGGAGTGTGTGTGGCGGGTGGAGACCAGGACCCAGGGAGCATCGGAGTCTCAGGGCCACCATGGCAGGAATCCGGTGGGCCCTGGGCCATGCTAGCAAGGGTTGGAAAACTGGGGATACAAGTGTCATGGAAGTAGATTCTGTCCTCACCCCAAATCACAGAATTTAGCCTGAACAGTTGACCATCAATCAAGAGCCTGCTTAACAAGAGTCTTGCCTGTTGGTGGTGGCCACTCCTTCAGTGTCAAGGTGACCCCTTCCTCCTCTGTGCTGGGCTGTGTGCTCTCCCCAGCCACTGTTTCCCCGTCTGTGGATGTACAGTTGCCAGGCTTGGCCAGCTCCCAGCTTCCTTTGTCGCCTTTGCCACTGTCGGCTCACCCTCAGGGGCCAGGGAAACAAGTCCCAACTCAGGAAATGCTTGTTCCGGTGCACTGTCCTGCCATAGGCCTGGCGGCTGTGCGTACAAGAACACACAAGACCCCACCACAAAGTTACCAGCTCCTGCTTAGAGTCTCCCTAAGGGCCTGGAGTTTGGGGCCGGAGTCTCCTTAAAGCTTCCACAGGCTTAGAGAGAAGCCCACAGCTTTGAAATCTATGTCATCTTCTTAAGGGTAGTATTCTCTTCTGGGTATTTTTCTAAGCAGCTAAAATACTACATTTCATGTCTCAGGCTTCCGCAAAAAAATTGAGGCCAAATTTCTCGGGAAGGCATTGATGTAAACCTTTAGGGAAAATGTCTTCCTGTGTATCCAGAAACTCCATATTAACCCGAGGTTGAGTCCGTTTGTAATTCGTGGGACTTGTGGCTATTTTCCTAGCTTCTTAAACAGAAGTCACAGCTGGAGATGTAGCCTAGTGATAGAGCGCTGACCGAGTATGTTCAATCCCCTAGCACAGTCAAAAATGAAACATCTAAATAAATAAATACATGTCAGATCCTTGATGGTCAGAAATGCATTTTGTGCCCCTGGTGGGTACGTCATGGCACTGTGGTAGATAGTACAGTTGTTTTGTTCTATTTTGTTTGAGGCAGTCTCTTAGCAAGCTGTCCAAGATGAGCTTGAATTTGCAATGCTTCTAATTTCAGCCTCCCAGAATGCTAAACTTACAGGTGTACCTGCCCACAGGTGGCTTGGAATTTGCCTTTTTAATATGCTCCCTAGTAATTCATATGCTTCTTTTCATCTTCTTTCTTTTTTCAAAATTAGGGTCATGCTTGCTATGTCGTTTAGGCTGGCCTTAGACTCACTATGTAGCCCAAGCTGGCTTTGACCTCCTAGAGATCCTCCTGCCTCAGCCTCCCAAGTGTATGCCATCACAGCCAGTTCTTATATGCTTCTTGAGAAACACTAACCTAGTTCATCTCTTCTGCTTTGCCTCCCCATGACCCCTGGCTTGTCATAGTGTGGCCATCCATTACCTAGAATCTTGGAAAGCACAAACTGGACAGCCATCCCCAGTATCTGCAGGAAGACCTCTGTGGAGATAAACTGCCTGTCTGTGGTAACTACCTGTCCCACAGTTGGAATCTGATCAGAATTAAATTGGCATTCAAAGAATCTTACGAGTTGAACTTTGTCCTTAGGCTCAGCCAAAGCTTCTCAGGGAGGAAAGGTTTCAATGATCTATTATGACTTCCCTGTATGATCCGTATGATGATTAATTTTATATGTCAACCTGACTGGGACACAGGGTGCCTGATCTGGAGTCAAATACTGCTTTGGGTGTGTCTGTGAGGGCCTTGCTAGGTGAGATTAGCAGTGCAGACAGAAAGCTCCAAGAAGTGGCCAGTGTAGGAAGCCACAGCGCCTGTATTTAGCTCGGGCTCTGGCACCACCAAGGGAGAGGGAGGAGCAGAAGGAAGAGGAATTGAGCAGGTTGCCCTTGCTCACGTGAGTGGACCTCATCCAGCCAGGAGACCCGAGGAGAGGGCTTCACCTGGTAGTCTCTGGTCTGTGGACTCTCACTGAAACTGGCTTTTCTTTAGTTTCAAGCCTCCTGGCTTTTGGACTTGAGTTGATAGCACTGGCCCTGATGCTGCAATCACTAGACACCAGCACTCTCCACCATGTCCCCCAACTCTGTCTCTAATGAAATCACTTTGTCTAAGGAGTTCTGGCAGCTGCCGCGCCTCCCCTGGGCCCCAAGATCGCTGCCTGGGTTTGTCTCCAAAACAGGCTGGTGATGACATCGTCAAACCAACCAGTGACAGAAGGGCCTGAGGATTTCAGTGAGTCCAGGATGCTGCCTTCTGCCTCTGGCCTCAGGGAGCCACAAGACTCAGAGACAAAAGAAACACAAAAATGTTACACAGCGGAATTAACACTTTTGACAAGATTATCAACATTGCTTGACAGCTGAAGCAACAGTTTTTATCCAGAGAACTTTCTAGAACCATTAAGGGGTCCTGGGGACGGTTCAGTCTGTAAGCTGTAGTGTTAAAGATCTCATGACACCACAGTTGGCCATTTAAGGAGTACAAAGGAAAACATTTCGATAAAAGACCACCTGACAATCAAAAGAAGAAAGGCTGGGAATATAGCTCGGTGGTGGTACAGTGCCTGACTGGCAAGTGCAAGGCCTTGAGTTCGATTCCTCACAAGAGAAAGGAGGAGGAGAAAGAAGAGAAACATTGTTAAGCGAAAGGAAACAGCTTGAGGAGTTGGATAATTCTCACCCTGTCCATACTGCAAAAATGAAAATTTTAGCTGGATGTAGTAGCACATACTACATGTAGGCCATACTACATGTAGTAGCACATACTACATGTAGGCCATACCAAATGTAGTAGCACATACTTGTAGTCCCAGTGACTGGGAAGGGAGTAAAGTAGGAGTGCAAGTTCAAGGCCGACCTGCATGACAGCGAGAGACTTCAGGCCAGTCTGGCCTATAATAATAAAATTCTGTCTCCAAATTTAAAAGAAAGACGGGGTGGGGGGAGGAGAGAGGAATAAAGTTTGCTCTGAAGAGAACACTTAGGGTGTAGTAAACAACTGTTGGATATAGAGACTATAAACAACTCCTTAATGTTCTCAGCAGATGCTAAGAGCGGTGATAGGGTTACCCAGGCAGAGACTCTGCCTGTCCAGACTAAACGAAGGAGACAGAAAACAGGACAAGATGAAGGAAAGCTGTTGGACTTCTTAGGATCCTGCAGAACTGGGCCGTGTTGCTGTTCAGCTGCAAGTAGGCGCTATACTTCAAGGAAAGAGGAGTGATCTTAAAGGAGAGTCTGAGATCAGCCTTTCTTCCCAGCTTCAAAGGCTGTGGTAGCTCACACCTGTAGTCCCAACACTCGGAGGTAGAGGTAAGTGGATTGCCACGAATTTAGGGCCAGCCTGGGGTTCATAGTGAGCTCAGGGCCAGCCTGAACTACAAAGAGAGACCCCGTCTCAAAAAAACAAACAAAGGCTAAAGCCACTGCCTCACTGTCAAGACGTCTGGTGGTCTCTTCATGAAGCCTTGGAGGTGGGGCCCCTACCCTGCAGGGGTGTGGAGGGGAGACCACTCCAAAGATAACTACTCCTGAGCTTTAAAATGTAACAGAATTTCTCTTGCTTGATCTTGGACTTGCTTGGGACTTGTCCCCCATTTCTTCCAGTTTCTCTCTTTTGCAATAGGAATGTCTATCCTGTAGCTACCCATCATTCTATTTTGGAAGTGCAAAACTCATCTGATTTTTTTTTTTTTTTAGGTTTTTGGAGACAGGGTCTCGCTTTTGTGGTTCAGGCTGGCCCTGAGCTCAGCCTCCAACTCACATCACAATCCTCCTGCCTCTGCCTCCCGAGTGCTGGGATTACAGGCGTGAGCCACCACGCCTGGCACTGTGGTATGCGGTACTGGTTGCTGCTGGGTGTGGGTCTCCACACCCAGTATTGTTATGTGGTTACCGGGGAATCGAACCCAGGTCCTTGCGCTTGCAAGACAGGTGCCGGAACCACTGAGCTAACTCCCCGGCCCCAAAACTCATCTGATTTTATAAATCAGATGGAAGATAATTTATCTGAAGATGTGTTGTGGTTTAGAGCTCAGTGACGTCCAGAGATGCATGTATTGAAGGCTTGATCCCAGGCCATGGCACCATTGCAAAGTGTGGAACCTTTAGGAGGAGGCACCTAGCAGGAAGAAGTCAGGTCTTTGGGGGGCCCTGGAAGGGATTTTGGACTCTAATTTTTCCCTCTACTCTTCTCCCCTGCCCTTTTTCTCTCTGTCTCTGCCACTGTCTGTCTGTCTATCTGTCTCTCCCTCCCTCTTCTTCTGCCCTGACCATGATGAAGTGAGCAGGTTCCTCTGCCACCTGCCCTACCATCGTGTACCTCCTCATCACAGGCCCCAAAGCACCTTGCCACATACCATAGACTGAATGCCCCCAACACCATGAATCAGAAGAAGGCTTTCCTCTCACACTGCTGATCGGCCTCAGAAGTGTGCTGCAGGGACTGAGAGCTAACACAGAAGGAGAGTACCTCAGGTCCTTCTTGTATCTGATGGAGACGAAAGTCTGGACTTCCAAGGTGATATGGGGTTAAGACCTTGGGGTAGCTGGTTGACATCATTTCCGTCATTTCATCATTTCCATGTCATTTCAGTAAAATGACATGAATTTGGGGGGTCTAGGGCAGGATGCAATGGAGTGAGTTGTGCCCTCCTCAAAGTCAAATGTTGACGCCCAAATGCCAAGTGTGACAGGAGTGAGGAAGGACAGTGCCTAAGGGTAAATGGGGCCGTGGGTGAGGCCTGTAGGATTCACGTGCAGAGGAGAAGAGACATCAGAGAGCTTGCTTTCTCTCTCTGCCATGTGGGGACATGGTGCGAAGGTGGCTGCCTTGAATCAGAGAAGAGTGCACACCAGAAGCTGGGACCTCAGTCAGAACCTTTTAAACCCTGGGCTGTGAGAAAGCTTCTGTTTTTCACAGCTTCCTAATCTGTGCTGTTTTGTTCCTGCAGCACTGGAGGATGAGTATACACTGGAGTGGTGGAAAGGAAAGAATACCGGGATGGAGGCAGGCCTGCCAGTGCAACGGGAGGGAGGTGAGGACCCTGCCTCAAAGGACGTTCCAAATCTCACCATCTTTCTGCAGAAGATGGTCATTCTCCTCTCATATCCTTGGCACAATCCCAGCTAGTGTGGTGTGGAGTCGCTCTGTGCCCATAACTCAGAACAACTCCTAGACAGGGCTGGGTACCCAAGACCATTATGGTGAACCCAATGCAAAATTTAGACTGAAATACTTTGTGCTTTTGTTCAGACAAGATGCAAGTTTTCCAGCTAGAGGATAAAAGGTTACTATTAGCATTTGAGTTTTACAATTTGAATTTAAATATTACCATCATTGACTAGAAAAAAAAAAACTACAACTGGATACAGTTGTGTGTACCTGTAATCCTAACATTCTGGGAGGCTGAAACAGGAGGATTTTGAGTTTGAGCCCAGCTAGGGCAATTTAGGGACTTATAGAGATCCTGTCTCCAAATAAAAAGTTTAAAAAATGATGGGCAGAGAGGGAGAAGACCTAAAGGGAAGGTCGGAGTGGTTCTCCAGGCAGTGTGAGGGCAGCTCTGTCTCAGCTTCTCAGCGTGCAGGTAACAGCAGCCACTAGCTCTCCCAACTCCTGTCTCATGGTCTGGCAGCCTCCCCTGCTCTGTCACCTCTTTGCCACTTGCCTGAACATCACAGAGTGGCTGCCCCTGCTGTGTGGGGAGGTCCCTTGGCCAATCCAAACAGCAGGGGCGTCCGGGCACCGTGTCTGGATTCCGAACAGTCCTGTGCGTTCAGTGCAGCCAGCTACAGCAGGGGCGAGACTCGTTCAACACGGTGGCAGTTAAGCCACTAGGGATTGTCTGGGTGGGGAGTTGGGGCTCAGAGAGACCGCTCATTTAGGCTGCTCTAACAAAAGGTGGGGTGGCATACCAACAACGGACAGTTATTTTGTTCTTTTTTTTTTAGGTTTTTTCAGACAGGGTCTCGCTTTTGTGGTTCAGGCTGGCCCTGAGCTCAGCCTCAAACTCACATCACAGCAATCCTCCTGCCTCTGCCCCCCGAGTGCTGGGATTACAGGCGTGAGCCACCACGCCCGGCACTGTGATATGTGGTATTGGTTGCGGCTGGGTGTGGGGTTTCCACACCCAGTATTGTTATGTGGTTACCGGGGAATCGAACCCGGGCCCTTGCGCTTGCAAGACAGGCGCCGGAACCACTGAGCTAACTCCCCGGCCCGGACAGTTATTTCTTATTTCTCAGCTCTGGAAGTCCACAAGCCTGGGACAGTAGAGAGACTCAAGAGTCTGACGAGCTGCCTCTCACTGGTCACAGATGGCTGGGTGAGCTGTGAGCTTGCGCGGTGGGAAGAGGGAAGGAGCTCTCTGATGCCTCCTTTACAAGGGCTCTCATTTGCACACCAGAGGTCCGGCTCCACTCACTGTGAAGTGAGCTTCACTCACTTTGCTGCCCAAAGCCTGAGCTCGAGCTCTGACTTATTTACTTATTTACACCATCTCACTGTACTGCTGAGATCAGCCTCAAACTTGCAATCTTCCTGCCTCAGCCTCCAGAGTAGCTGAGATTGTATAGGCTTAGGCCACTTCATCTGGCTTTATTTTATTGATTTACTTTGCAGTATTAGGGATTGAACGTGGCTGCACACACTGCAAAGCTGCTTTCTGTTGAGCCACAGCCCTGCTCCTCTAGTGCTTTTTCCTGGTCTAATAGAATGAATTGTTGACCACAGACGTGTACCACTTTGCCTGGCTCAACATAGCATAATATTTTTTTATTTTTAAATTGAAATCTTTTTAGTACATTACATATACACATCAAGATTGCACTCAACAATGAGAATTTGTACCAGTATATGACACAATTTAATTCTCATTTTTTCCCATTCTCTTACCCACCCTTCCACCCCCACCCACTATATACATAAACTTTGTTTCCTTTCTTGTTTGTTACAATCTCATTATTTTTCTTCTCGTTATTTATCCCTTTACCCCATTTCACTTTGAGTATTTTATATTTCACAATATAAAACATACATTCTAGAATTCATTTACATGGATCTGGGTTTTATCTTCAGCAACTACCAATCAGATAAAACCCAGCAGAAATTGTCCCTCTTATCTCCAAGTTCTGTTTTAATTTAGACCTTCCAATGGTAAAATCCCTGATAACCCAGTGAAGCCAAGAGCATGAGCACTGCCCGTTCTGAGGACCCACTGCCAGCTTAGTCCCACATAGATCTTTCTGTTAGTTGTTTCTTGTACTTGTGGCCTGATCTACTTGCGATCGTGTTGCCTTCACCGGGCGTGGAGCTACGTGGTGAAAGAAGCCTCAGGAGCAAAACAAAACCAACAAATAATTTTAATAGCCATTGTGTTCAAGACACCATCCTTAGACGGGTCCTGGAGAGAGAGAGACATGAGTTGGGTCTAACTCTGCTCTCAGCCCTTTGAAGACAGTCAGAGACACAGATATATCTATGTGGAAAGCGAATTTGTATTGTGAGATTTAAATTCCGTGACTGAAGTTGATAGTAAAGTACAAGTGAGAATGCTACCGTGTACTTGTTGGGATGCTCAAAGTCCAGAAGACTGACAGCAGGCGTTGGCGAGGCTGTGGAGCATGACTCTGATTCACTGCTGGTGGTATGGCCTCTTTGGAAGGCAGTTTGAAAGTTTCTTCCAAAGCTAAACTAACCCTTTACATATGATCCAGCAATGACATTTCTTGGTATTTACTTAAAAAAAAAAAATGGATCCTACTGAGATTATGTCCAGCTACTTGAGAGGCTGAGTCAGGAGGATCACAAGTTTAAGGCTTCCTAGCCTGTACAACTTAGCAAGACTGTCTCAAAATAAAAAACGAAAGGGGACAAGGGGTAGTTCGGTGGCAGGGTACCTGCCTAGCATGCACAGAGCTCTGGGTTCACTCTGCAGTCCTGCAAAAAGAGAAAAAAGATGATCAGAAAACATGTTCACACCAAAACCTTCACACGGATGTTTATAGCAGCTTTACTGATAACTTCCCTGTCTTGGAAGCAACCAATATGTCCCTCAGCAAGTAAATGGATAAATAAGCTGTGGTACATGCAGACAGTGGGATAGTACTCAGGCCTGAAAGACAGTGAGGTATCGAGCTATGAAAGGGTGTGGAAGAAATTTAAATATTATCTGAAAACGCCAGCATAAAAAGGCTACACACCATGTGATGCCAGCTACATGGCACTCTGTAAAGGACAAAACCAGAGACAATAAGAAGTCGGTGATTTCCAGGGATGAGTGGGGAGAGGATGCATAGATGGAGCACAAAGGGCTTTTAGGGCACTGAATACCCACTACAGGCTGCAATGGTGAGCAGGTGCCAGACTCTCAGGATGTGGGAGAAACTGTAGCCTTGAGGTGAAAATAGTATGGCAAAGTGAGTTCGTCACTGTAACAGTGGACCACTCTGTGAGATCCCAAAATGGGGTAGGATTGCACATGTGGGTACCTGGGATAAATGGGAATGCTCCGTACTGCCTATGCAGTTATGCTGTGAACCTAAAAATGCTCTAAAAACTAAAATCTATTTTTTATAAGTAAGAAGAAAGTATAGAATATTCAAAGAGGGCAAGTGTTTCAGTTGGGGTGTGGAAAGAAGATATGTGCAGATAATAGAGAAGACTTGAAGTAAAGGTAGAATTGGCCAGGCTGAATGAAGAGAGAAAACTATTACAGCCTTGGGAAAAGACGTAAACAAAGACAGCCCGTTCTGCTGTTTGTCTTGTTTTGAAAACATGAATTTGTTCCAACTCGATTCATGCATTAGGGAGCAATTTGAGCATAATACAGATTTTTCCATTTGCTTATGCTTGATTTTACCGAGAGCATCCAGCTGAAGAGGAAAAACTACACCCACCTGCACCGAGAAGGGTAGAAAGACACTAAATGTACACAGGCAGCCCCTCCAGTGTCTACCCCCCTAAGTTCATGGGGGGCTTTTTTACTCCTGAGTTTTTACTCCTGAGTTCCATTGTCAGGTATCCTCCCTCTACTGCGTCTTAGTGACTCAGATGCCGCCACCCTTCCTGCAAGCCCTGCCAGCCACAAAATTCATGACTAGTCCAAGATAGCCGTTCAACATGTGCAAACTTTGCTACCATTCTAGTAGACTCTGAACTTCCTTTTGTTGTTGTTACTAAAAAAAGACAGCCAAGGGGGAGAGATGGGCAGGTCTTCAACCCACAACGAGGGTGAAGGAGCAGGTGTTAGAGTTTCTTTCTTTCTTTTTTTTTTTTTTTTTTTGAGACAGGGTCTCGCTTTGTAGTTCAGTCTGGCCCTGAGCTCAGCCTCCAACTCACATCACAGCAATCCTCCTGCCTCTGCCTCCCGAGTGCTGGGATTATAGGCGTGAGCCACCACGCCTGGCACTGTGGTATGTGGTGCTGATTGCTGCTGGGCCTGAGCTAGGCCTGAGTATGGTATGTGGTTACTGGGGATCGAACCCGGGCCCTTGTGCTTGTAACACAGGCACCGGAACCACTGAGTTAAATCCCAGCCCCGCTGACTGGGTTTTTAAATACTAAACAGATTGCAAGTTCCAGCCTAAGCAAGCATTCCAAGCAGAAGTGATGCTCCTATTATCTGATGCTTCGGACCAGATCACCCCACGATCTAATATCTAACGACCGCAACTCCCAACCCGAACAGCGGCCTTTGTTTCTGTCTGTGTGCGGACTGGGAATCTGAGCAGGGCTGGCTGGTTCTGGCTGCCAGGACCAGTTGCTCATGGTTGACCTCAGCTGCCTGGGGCTGAACAGTGAGGGATCTAAACCGCCTGGCATTGGCCAGGTGTCCTTTCTTCATGAAGTTGCCCGCGCTTTCCACACGGCCTCTGTGCTCAGACTGACTTTAGGTTTCTCAGAGCTTAGCGGCCTTTGGATAAGGAGACTGCTCATGTGTTGGCGACTTTGGCCTTGGAAATCACATTGTGCTACTTAGGCTAGGAGGGTGTGGAACTTACCTCTCCATGGAGGAAGGTCTGAGCCACTGAATAAGATTACACTTGAGAGTCAGCACTATTTTGCTCATTTTTCTGAAAATATAATCGTGACACCAAGTGTGAGTTTTCTACTTTTTTTTCTTCCAGGACATCTTGGAAGACTCGAGGCCACATGGTATTATATATTTGCTAGCTTAACCAAGTCTATATTGAGGACCTTTCTCCACATGAACCGTCTTAGCTCCTGTTCTTGGCTTTTGAGGAGGCTGAAGCAGGAAGATCACAAATTCAAGACCAGGTTTGGCAACTCATACCTGCATGAATGTCTTTCTTAACCAGTTTCCTCATCTGAACCACAGAACAAGAGAACTATTTGAGCAGCAGTTTTCTCAAATTCCTCCAATAGTAGTGCAGAATGAAAAGTGTTTAAATGGGAAAAAAACAAGTTCATGAGTAGCACATGTAGATGCCTAGAGCATTAGGCCTCTACTTCTCCCACCAAACTGGCTGATTTCTGTCAAAAGATACGTGATGGAGGAAAGCTTTGCCTCTTTGGCACAGAGTTCTGTGATGCCTTTGAAAGACAAGGATGGAAATTGTCGTAGTCAAGATTTGGATTTAATACAGGCCCTGTAATTTATAGGGTTATTTTATAATATTCACCCCAAAAGTCAAATGCAGAGGAGTGTGAGAGATCTGTCCACACACTAGAGACCAAAGAATCCAGCTGGAGGCCTGGAGCCCTGGGAATGCCCTGCACCCTCCAGCTAGAGGCCTGGAGCCCACGGCAATGTTTCATGCAAGTCTGGATAGAAGATCTGCATGCGGAAGGCCCAAGGGCCAGGGGTGGAAGCTACAAAGCCTCTGCAGTGGGGTGAAGGACCTGAGCCACCAGGCTGAGGGACCTGCACTGAGTCACGTGACACTCAAGGTGAAGACCACAGCTCCCCTGACAACAGCAGCCATCTCTAGTGACCGAGAGGCCCAAGCTCCTCCTTTCAAGACCAGCCAGGTTCACATAAGGGAAACCAACCATAGCAAGCTTCTCCAAAAAAATCAGCCATGTGCATTTTCCCCTCCAGTTCACTTTTCATGCCACTGGCAACAGTCCACAGTTGGGCCTTCCACCCCAGAACCACACGGACTCAGTTCAGCTGGGTGTCCCAGGTTGACCATTAGTTAATCTATCACAGAAATGAAGCCAGATTCCTCGGATATTTTTCTCCCCAAGAGCTGCTCAGTCAGGTGATGAGTGACAACAGCACAAGTCACTCTGGGTCCCTTACTGAAGATCATAAAGCCATCAACATCTGTCCAGCCTTTGTCCCGTGGGGTCCAGAGAGGTAGCAGGGAGCGTTGGATTCCTGAGCGTGGACCACATGTTCCTGTAAGCCTCCTCACCAAAGGCACAGGGAGGACTTTAAGTTGGTGTCCTTTTTCTTTTTCTTTTTTTCCTAAGCAAAGCTCTTCCAAATTGGGCCAAAGCTGTTCTGAGAGTCCCCAGATGTTCCTTTCCTTCCCTGCTAGCGTTACACAAGTGAAAACCAAAGGAAGGCCGCTTTCACATGTCTCTTTTTTACCAAAGGCCTGGTATGAAAGCTGTTAAACTCCTTAATCCTCGAGCCATCCAACAGGACATGGAAGCCGAATGGGTTAAAAAAATCAAGCCAAATTCTGTGTAGGCTTAGCTGACCACTCTCCCCTTGAAAAACATACTTCCTGTCCTATTAGGTATCTATGCTCACGTAACCAAGACTCTAAAACTTCAGGGGCTTAAAGCAAATATGCAAGAGTCCACCATTCTGAGAGGCAGGACCTCCCGAATGATACCGCAGGGTGGCCCTGGATTCAGAATCTCCTTCTCCTGTTGTTGCTGTCAGGATGCTGGCGCATTCCTGTCTGCTTGTTGGCCGGGGGCCTCGGTTCCTCCTTGTGTGGACGTCCTTGGAGACTGTTTCTCACAGCGTGGCAGGGGAAAGAGGACAAATCTGTGGTTCATTTTATGACAGAGTTTTCAAAGTTCATGTGTTGAACCTTCCTCTGCGTCACCTTCCACAGAAGTCAATCACTCAGTCAGTCCACGCTTCAGGCACAGAGAATTCTTTTTTTTTGAGACAGGGTCTCGCTTTGTAGTTCAGGCTGGCCCTGAGCTCAACCTCAGACTCACATCACAGCAATCCTCCTGCCTCTGCCTCCCTAGTGCTGGGATTACGGGTGTGAGCCACCACGCCCGGCACTGTGGTATGTGGTACTGGTTGCTGTTGGGGTGAGTCTCCATGCCCACTATTGTATGTGGTTACCGTGGAATCAAACCCGGGCCCTTGCACTTGCAAGACAAGCGCCGGAACCACTGAGCCAAATCCCCAGCCCCAGAGAATTCTTTTTTCAAATGATTTAGTTTTTGCGGTGCTGAGGATGGAATCCAGGCTAGAGAAGCGCTCTGCCACTGAGCTACACTCAAAGCATGACACCATCTTTTAAAGGGAGGAATATCAAAGAACTTGTGGACATATTTGTAAACCCACTGCCGTTGTCTTCTGCTGTGAGGCAGCTGTCCCACCTGGCTTCCTGTCCCTGGCCACTCAGCTTCCCTCTGCGGTTCTGTTCCTTGAATACTGAGCTTCTGGGCTCCTCGCTTCCCCTTTTGTCTTGGGGGTACCTTGCATTCCTGTGTACCATCTTTAGGACAAACCTTTTCTTTCTTTTTTTCTTATTTGGTTTCTATGCAGTGCTGGGGATCGAACCAGGATTTTGCACGTCCTAAGCATGCCCCACACCACTGAGCCACCCCGTAGGTCCTGGCACAGACTTTTCTGAACAGACCGTGGCTCTGTGGGTCCTGTGGTTTCTGTTGCAAATACTCAGTTCTGCTGTTTATCTGGGAGAGGAACAGGCCGTACAGTGACAAATGGACTTGCCTGTTCCCCAAGCGTAGTTTGTTTGTGAAATGGGCTGCCGGCCCATTGGCCATAGTTTGTTGGTCCTGCTGCAGCTTATTCTGCCTCCTTGGATCTTTTCACGAGGCTCTAGATACATCCCCCTGCCCTCCGGCGCATCTCCTCCGCTGCCTCAGAGTTTGCTCAGTCAGCCCTGCCCGTGTTCTACTCCTCACGCTTGGTTTTCTCTTCTGTTTTGTCTTGTCAGTGTTGGAGCCACAGAACAAGCTGTGGTTCCCATCCCACCCCCCTTCCCCCACCTGCCACATCCAGTCATTCATCACGAAGGCCAACTCCTAAAGTCACCTCAAGTCTTTCTCCTTGGTTCCATTTCCACTGCCATCACCCTGTCTAAATGGTTGCTTGCTCCTGCTTAAAATGTCACAGTAGTCACCTCCTAGGCCTGGCAGAGCAGTGGCCGGACAAAGAAGTCTTATCCCAGGGCTGGGGCTTTAGCTCAGTGGTTCTGGTGCCTGTTTTGCAAGCATGAGGGCCCGGGGGCGCACCCGGGAGGCAGAGGCAGGAGGATTGCTGTGATGAGTTTGAGGCTGAGCTCAGGGCCAACCTGAACTATAAAATGAGACCCTGTCTCAAAAAAAAAAGTCTTATCCCAGCGCTTAAACCTGTGAATGTATTGCTTCCCATGCCAAAGGGACTCTAGGTGTGAATGAGTCAGGGACCTAGAGATGGGCCCCATGTAGTCAGACAGGTGGAGAGAGGGGCAGAATGGTGAAAGGGGTTGTGACAATGGAGGCCGGGATTGGAGCAGTTGCCCTTTGAAACTGGAGAAGGGATCACAGCCCCAGGAATGCAGGTAGCTGTAAAAGCAGTAAAAGACAAGACTGAATTTTTCATTTCAGCCCACAGAAGAAGCCAACACTGCCTACTCCTTAGCTTTAGCTCAGTGAGTCCGACTTTGGGCTTCTGAAGTCCAGAACTGTAAGAGGCTGCAGTGTTGTTGTCCTTTTAAGCTGCTGATCTCTGATAATTTATTTGTTACAGTAGCAACAGGAAACCAATACAAGTCTTAATCCTTCCTCCAGTTCCACTGTGCTCCAGCCTGTTCTCTGCGCAACCCCAAAGAGAAGCAGAATCTATCACTCCTCATCAGGAAGAGCAGAATCTATCATTCCTCATCAGGAATGCTTCCGTAAGTTCCTCCATGCTTAGAAGAAATTCCAAGCTCCTCACAAGTCGGCCCTGCCAGCGCCCACCGCCTGCACCCTCTTAGTACAGCATTGTCCTGACACACTCTCCGATGGGAGGCGCAGTGCTCTTGTTTCCGGTATGTTTTCATGCTCTCTTCCCCCACCTGGCTCCTCTGCGTTCCCTTCAGTTCTCAGTTGAGGCACGGCTGGCACAGGGCGCTGGTCCTCAACTCCACCCCGAGTCCAATCGCTCTGTGGAGGATGTCACCGTAATTCCTTACCACACCCTGCCGCAGCATTGCTGTGCCTCACATCTGTCCACGGACCACGGTGGACTTGTACCTGGCAAGTATGAGAGGTGGACGCTGCAGAATTTAGGGGGTACAGGTGAGGGGCACAACTGCTGTCTTATGTCCCCTCAAGAAAGGGGAAGAAACCACGCCAGGCAGGAAGCGATCTGGAGCTGGCTTGTGCTGGTTTCCCTTTCTGCTCAGCGTTGGTGGGAAGATGCTGGGAAGGGGAGCGGCGTCACAGCCCCACTGCTACAATTAGCTAAGTCTTTCATTCTCCGCTACAAAGAGGAGCCCCAAATCAAAGGGAGATAAAAGCTAACATCCCACAAAGGACATAGCGATGAGGGAGAAGGAAGGAAGCATGGCGGGACAGAGGCAGAGGCAGAGCTCACGGCCCAAACAAAGGCCGAAACCAGCGGACCCCAAGGATCAGACGGTGGAGACAGAGGCCAGGAGGAGACCAGGCTGCGTGGGATCACGCAGCCCGTCAGCCACGGAGAGGGGACTGAAGAAAGAACACCCAGGTTAACGGCCAGGGAAGAGGGCGGAGAGGGACCCCCAGTGGAGAGGGCGGAGAGGGACCCCCAGTGGAGCTGGGGCAAAAACATGAAAGACGAGATGGCCACTGTCCCATGAGCCACTCCCTCAGAACAGAACAGAGAGGAGCTGCGACAGAGGCAGAGGGAAGAGGCAGGAAGGGAGCAAGCTGGCCTCGGCGTTGGTGCATGGGCGACAGGTTGTCAGCAGGGCCTCCGCAGCACTGCCCAACGGTCTGGGCAAGTTCTGGCTGCGGAGGGAATCAGGACACTGGCCTCTATCTAACAGAAGAAATCCTACAGGATGAGCTGTCTTGTTCTTGAACTTCAAATCCATGAAACTTAAGAAATAAACACACACAAGCAAGGAGGCCTCAAGCTTTCCAACACGGACGTGCCCCTTTATGTCTGACTTTTTCTGTCAGCATTATGTCACTAGTAGTGCAGAGATGCTATTATCATCACTGTATGGTACTCCACTGTGTAAATAAGCCACAGTTTATTTGTCTCTTCTTCTATCTAGTGAGGGGCCCCTTCTTACCTAAAACCTGGGGTCACCCTGCATTTCAGTTTTAGAAACACAAGGTGTTTGTGCTGTATGTCACATGTCCCAGGCAGGTTCTGCGTGGCCCTATGACAGAACACATCACAGTTTGTATCAAGATGTCCCCTGAAAGCCTTATTCGCTCATAGGTGGAGCTTTTGGGTGTTTGGATCAGTTATCAGGGGGTTAGTCCACTGATGAATTTACAGCCAAATGTCAGTTGAGAGGGGACGCCTGGTGGGAGGAGGTGGGTCAGTGGAGCGCGGTCCTGCAGAGTCCAGTTCCTTCCCTCCTCCGCATCGCCTCTCTGCTTCTGCATCCATGCCAGGCGTTGTTCTCTCTGTGATGCCCCCCTGCCACGGCACCCTGCCTTAGAGCCCGCAGACTGCAGACTGATCCTGACACACTGTAAGCCGAGCAGCCTCTCCTCCTTAGGTTTGTGGGCGCTGAGTCATGTGTGTCAGTGGTGAGCAAAGCCACTAAGACAAAGCCTGTGAATGCTTCTGCGGGGAACGAATGGACCTTTACCACCCTGTGAGCAGCTTCACCAGAGCTCAGGCCAAGTTTCCACCTGCAAATGAGCTCAGGCCAGATTGGATTATGCCACCAAAGAAGAGATGGTAGTGTTTGGGGGTTTTGAGAATTTTCACATTTCAGAATTCAGAATTAGGACTTTTGAGACTTATACTATCTTAGTTTCCAACCCTGGCAGAAATACGAATTGGACACCATCTTCTACACAGGCGCAAAAACCAAAAATCAGACATTAACGTCTAAAGTTGTTTTGCTTTTGTGTTGTATCATACTGGAGATTGAATCTATGTCCTTTGCACTAAGCCACAAAATTAATCCCTTTTAAAATTTTTTGAGAGGGTGGGTTCTTCCTAAATTGCCCAGGATAGTCTTGAACTTGCCATTCTTTTTTCTTTAAATTAAACTCTTTATTGGTATATTTTATATACACATCATGATCACACTCAACATTGAGAATTTGTACCAGTATATGACATGACTTAATTCTCATTTTTTCCCATTCTCCCACCCACCCAACAATCCACACCCCAAGATGTTAAGGAAACAAAGCACATGTATGAACTTGCCATTCTTCGGCCTCAGCTCTGCAGGGTGCTGGAATATGGACATCACAACACCCAGCCCCAAAGGCTGCAGCCAAGATGTGCAACAGGGATTTCAGGCCGGTTCTGCAGGGCTCAAGCCTGGACTCACCGGGAGAGGCGCAAGGCCACACTGCTGGCTGCTCAGCTCTGCCATTGCTGTGGTCTATTGAAGCATTGTAAACTTTGTTTTGATAATCTCAGCTCCTAATCTTATAAATTGATTTTTTTGTATAATTTTAAAAGATCATTTATTCCTTTAAGTCTCTTGGTCTTCTACTTCTGTTCTATCTTGATCATTCCTTATCTCTGTTTTGTCCTGTATAATTTTATATTACATTCTTTTATCTCACTTTATCTTCTCTTTCTGGTTGCTATTGTGTGAGTTTTTCCTGACTGGGAAGAGACCCCTGAGGTCGCAGAGGGAGAGCAGCCTTCTCTGCCCGCTCTGCAGCCAGGTCGTCCGTGCCCAGGAAGCTTCCTCCCAGGGAGGTTTCTGAGTGGTGGGAGCCCTCAGCCTCCGAGCTCAGGCTTTGACCTGGGATTGGCTCTCCAGGGCTTTAGAAGGCTTGAGAGACACTTGGTCTCAAAGCAGGGAGTTGCTTTAAGTGATGGGGATTTAATTTTAGGCAAATACTTCTTTGTTGCCGCCCATTCCTTGTCCGTGCTATATTCCTTCCTGATGCTTTTCGGGGGCCCAGGGTGCTGCCCGGTGAGGATGCAAGAATGGATTCTAAATTAGTGTCCCCTGGTGACCTGGGTAAGGAAGTCAAAAGCACTGTCCCCCGGAAGTGCAGTGATGGAAGTGAGGGGAGCCTCTGTTCTAGCCACGGGTGATGGCCAGGGCTTCTGGCCCAGCCCTAAGAACAAACGTAACCAGCCTCTCTCCCCACATCGGCACATTTCCTGGAGCTGGGGGTCTCCCTTCTGGCCCCACCTCAGGAGCTGCTGCCCCCCTGGGGGCCCAAGGTGAGCCTCGTCTGGCTGTTCGAGGGCATCTCTGTCAAGGCTGGGCTAAGCCTGAGCCTAACCTGTGTCCCGAGGGGCTGCACCTTCTGTCACCTGCCTGAGTGTGCCAGGGCTCAGGGCCCTCAGGAAGGGATCCTGGGAAGCAGGGACAGGCCGGTCCTGCTCCTCCCAGTCACAAATGTGCCCCATTCCTGTGCCCTCTGGGGTTCCAGTGTTCCCTCCAGCTCACCTGGGAGGGGTGAGGGCAGCGGGTCCACACTGAACACGTGGAGGGAGGGCAGCCTGTCTTCCTGGCCTCCACCTGGGTCGGCGAGGTGGGGACTTGGCAACCCTGCTAGGCAAACCCAAGAGCTGCCCAGCCACTGGGGACCTGTGGGCTGAGCTAGGGCTTATTTTTAGTCCACTTAATCATTTCATTGCATATTGCCTTTTATATTGCTTTAATAATCCTCTTTATTTCTTCTAATTTACTTCATGTTTATTATTGACTGCTCTATTTTTCTTTCCTGTGTCTGTTTGCTATTTTTTCCTCCTTAGTAAACTGGATGCTAGGAGCCCAGGCCTCACGAGAGAGCTGAGAGACAGCCCTGGCCCCGCACGAGGGAGGCCTGCTGCTCGGCCTCTCTGCCAGCCCAGGGCCCGCAACCTGGCATTACAGGACCCCTCTGTCCCCTCCAGGTCCTTGAAAATGTCTGCCCATGGAATTCAGGAGCCTCTGGCCCAGAGCTCTCTCCCAGGGTATTAATAATGCATTTACCTAAACTGGTAACCCATCCCAGGTAAGGAAATGACATAACACTCTTTACAATCAGAAAGATGATACATATCCATCATCAAAAGTACAAATTCTGCTTCTGTCCCAGAATAACTTTGCTGACATATGTGTAAGAATAATCTACTGCACAGATAATGCAAGGAGTTAGCAAAGTATATGGTAAATGTCAAAGTCTTTTTTTTTAGCGGCCATTAATCCCTGTCCCATCGTTCTTGTCATCTGCTGAATCAGTGCTGGGGTTGCCTCTTTTGTGAGTGTCTCTATGAAGTGTGATCAAAATGAAGTGACTGCCGTACATGCCATTCAGTGGACAGGCAGGTCCACAGAGACATCCGCTTTACTCAGTAGATCTGGCACCAGGCAACTTCTGGCTGTGCCTCAAAGTCAAAATAATTACAGAAAGTAAATCTTTTTAATTGATCCAGGACACTGAGACAGCCTCAGGAACTTGACTGAGGACATTCGCCCACTGAAGTAACCCCAGGCCCCAGGCCAGCTGGATCTAAGACGGGCTCGGTCAGGGTGCACCTCATCCACTGTGCAGAGGAAAGAGGAGCTGCACATCTTGCTAGGTGAGGTCCCCGCCTGCCACATCCTGCAGGATGGCAGTGGGCCCCAGGAGGAAATGCCCCTGCGCTGCTGCATCCCTGCCAGAGAGACTTCTCTGTTGAAGCAGGAGCCCCCGGTGGGCCTAAAGAGGGACAGGAGCCTGCCTTCCACTTCATGTGTGCAGAGCCCACTGAGCAGCAAGGAAGAGTCAGCATGAACTCTCGGGGACTTTTCCCAACACCTGAGCTCTCCCAGCGGAGTTAGCAGAAGCCTTCCTCCTACCTCATCTACTCTGGGGAACTTTCCTGTTCCGGATGTGTGTGAGGCAGCGGGCACAGGGAGGAAGGTGGGTCTCCGCGGCACACTGCAGGGGTGCGGGCTGTGGGGTGGGAGGCAGGTGCCCGAGGGAGAGGGTGGATGGGAGCATGGCTTGAGCAGAAGGGAAACAGGAGTGAGACCTGTCTTCCCAGGGTACCTGGTGGGAGCAGGTGGAGGGAGGTGTTGGGGAGGGAGATGCTGGTAGAGCTGGCTGCAGGGGAACCTCATGGACTCCCAAGCCCGGCACAAGCTGTCTCTCAAAGGCTGGACTCCGGACCTGTTCACCATCCCAGACAAATGGCGGGATTCTTGTTGGAGGTTACTGGTTACCTCTGGCTACGAATGGTGACCATGCATTTTATTACTTGGAAGCTAAGACTCACTTGGACTTTCCCTTCTCTTGCTCTAATGCTAAGGCTCTGTAAGGCAAGAATTGTCCAGAGAGATGTTAGAGGACCATCGCCCATAGCGCCAGGGACTGGCCCGATCACCTGGGCCCTCCCTAGTGTGGACGGTAAGACCTCGACATGGGCAAGAGATCCCTGTACGCTGGCAGCTTTCAAGTGGGATAAAATGTCTCCTATAAGGAAAGACAGTTTGAGTCCCTAAGTGTCTCTTTCTAGCCTGGTGTACCTCACATGCTGATGTACTCCTGTCCCTTACCAGTCTCCTCTCAGCATCTGGAAAGATTAAAATCCACTCATCACCTTTTATGACTCTAGAAAATGTCCAGGACAGCTGGGTGTGTGTGATAAGCATGCTTGTAATCCCTGCACTTAGGAGGCTGAGGCAGAGGACTGCCGTGAGCTTAAGGCCAACCTGGACCGTGTGGTGAGTTCAAGCCTAGTCTGAACTACACAGTGAGACTCTGTCTCAAAAAAGAAAGAATGCATGAAAGAAAACATCCAGGGCTTAGGCAGGACTGTTTTTGATTTGAGAGAAATACTTATTAATTAATAAATGGGCCAGATCGTCTGGCACCATTTCCTAAACCCCCAATTAATCCCAATTAATGATGGGAAGATTTTTTTTTTTTTTTTGAGACAGGGTCTCGCTTTTGTGGTTCAGGCTGGCCCTGAGCTCAGCCTCCAACTCCCATCACAATCCTCCTGCCTCTGCCTCCCGAGTGCTGGGATTACAGGCGTGAGCCACCATGCCCGGCACTGTGGTATGTGGTACTGGTTGCTGCTGGGGTGAGTCTCCACACCCAGTATTGTTATGTGGTTACCGGGGAATCGAACCCAGGCCCTTGCGCCTGCAAGACAGGCGCCGGAACCACTGAGCTAACTCCCTGGCCCGATGGAAAGATTTTTTTTCCCACCTTGAAAAGGGGTATAATACCTGGAACTAACTATCATGTGACTTTGAGAAAAAAATCAACAAAAATACAGTGTACTGCTCCTAGTACTAACCTCCCTAAAGCAGTGCCAGCTACAGACAACCTGTAGACTCATGGCTCCCCACGGAAAATAAATCCCAATTTATTATTGATTTTTTTTTCTTTTTTGAGACAGGGTCTCACTTTGTGGTTCAGGCTGGCCCTGAGCTCAACCTCCAACTCACATCACAGCAATCCTCCTGCCTCTGCCTCCCGAGTGCTGGGATGACAGGCGTGAGCCACCACGCCAGGCACTGTGGTATGTGGTACTGGTTGCTGCTGGGCGTGAGTCTCCACACCCAGTATGGTATGTGGCTACCAGGGATCAAACCCTGGTCCTTGCACTTGCAAGACAGGCACCGGAACCACTGAGCTAAATCCCCGGCCCCAATCCCAATTTATTTAAGCTCCTGTTGGTTGGCTTTTCTGATCCCCTCATTGAAAAGCATTCCTAAGAGATAAAGCTGCCACTGCAGTTTTTACAGGAGAGGAGGCTTTTGAGCGTCCCTCCCCTACCACGTCACCAAGACCCTCCAGATAGGAAAGGACATATCTGGGAGGAAGTCCCTTCTTCCCCACTGGGCCTAGACCTCCAGCTTTGCTCAGGTGCCCACAGGGCCCTTTCCCCAGACACAGCCCTGTGTCACTCACCCGGGGCAGGAGAAATGTAGGCTGAATGCCAAGGAAGTGAAAAAGACAGCTTCGCCCTGAGGCCTGGGTGCCCCTCATGCCCTCTCTGCCCTGAGCATCGAGGTACGCTGGGCGTGGCCCCGGGGAGCCAGACCCCCAGGACGAAGATGGGCCCCCGAAGAGGCATGTGTTTGTCTTGCTCCCCACCCTCCTCCTGGGATCCTGGGAGCACAGATCCTCATCCTGAGAGGCTTCCCAGACAACCTGGAAAATAAGGAGCGGACCGCAGGGAGTAACCGAGAGCCTTCACTGGGGCCACGCCCGCCTTCCTTAGGGTACGTGGGCGCTGATGCTCCACAGTTCTCTCCCCTCGTCCAGCCCCCCACCTCGTCTCACCCTTCATACATTCTATGGTTTCCATTTCTCCCGCACCTGACAGGCCCTGGGTCTCTTTCCCCAGCTGGGCTTCCTTCCTGAGATCCAGCCTCAGATACTCCACTTTGTCTTCCACGTCTGCCCGTGGGCACCATAAACTAACAAATCCCAAACATAAATCTTTCTTGTCCCCAAATCTGCTCCTCTCACTGCATACCTTAATGGCACCATTATTCCCTATATTAATTTCCTATTGCTGCTAGAACAAATTGCCACAAGCTTAGTGGTTTATAACCTCACAGATTTATTATCTTCATCTCTAGAGGTCAGAAATCTGAAACGTGTCCCCTCTGGTGAAAATCAAGGTGTAGACAGTGCTGTACACCTTCTGGTGGCTCCAGGGAAAGTCATCTCCTGCCTGTTCCAGCCCCGGCGGCTGCCTGTGACCCTCAGCCCTGAACTTGCCATCTTCAAAGCCCACAGTCTCCTCGCTGCTGCTTTTCCATCTGTCATCTCAAGTCCTCCCTCCCTCCATCTGAAGGGCCCTGGTGACTGCGTCGGGCCCAGCTGGGTAAGCCGAGATGGTCTCCTTTCAGGATCCTTAATTAGGTATAGCTGCAAAGTCCCTTTTGCCACATAGGAAACGTATTGGTAGATTCCGAAGTTTAGGATGTGAACACCTTAAGGTGGAGCCGTTATTTTGCCTACTGCAGCCCTCGGACTTCTCCTGAAATCCTATTTTGTGCCATTACGGTATAGCTCCTCTACATCAGGCCATGGTGCCTCAGCCGATGCTGGGGTCACAGGCGTGTGCCACCAGGCCTGGCTGGCCCACTGTTCTCAGGATTAAGCTCTCCCAGAAAGACTCTTCTGGGTGCCGAACACTAAGAGGTGTCCCCTCCCAGGCAGGTATTCCTCGGTAACTGCCCAGCGTATCTTACTCTGATAGGTTTGCTGGTTTAGCCTTTGCTGTCCCCCGTTGGAAGGGAGGCTCCATAAGAGCAAGGAGCACGGCTCTCTGTCTTAGCTCCCAGAGGGCGCGAAGCCTAGCTCTCAGCCCTGCAGCCACACTCCGACCATGGCGTTAGGCTCCATTCAATAGTTCTGTCCCACACACAATTCCTTCTTCTTCTCAGCCGCCGAAGACTTACACACCTTTTAGGAAAGGCCAACTACCCAACCAGGCACCCTCCAGAGTGCCCGCACAGCATTCATCGCTTTCCCTGGCATGCCACCCCACTCCATGGATGGAGCCCACGGCCCACACCCGCCCAGTGTGGAACTTTCAGGGCCAGGCTGGGTCTCCTTCGTCACTGCATCCAGGGAGCGGGCAGAGTGCCAGGCACTCTCTCAGCGAGTGACGGCTCAACAGAGAGGAGAGTAGTGAGAGAGGGCAAAGCCCTGGAGTGCAGTTGGGGCAGCCATGCACACCCCATGGCCTTGCCCCTCAAGGCCTTGCTCCTGCTCGCTGAGGGGTGGCATATCTACACCGAGCAGAACTCACTTCTGTGACATGGTCCTGAGGTGAACTGTGGGCAGCAGAACTGCAGCTGTCCTTCAGGATCCTCAGAGGGGTTAGTTCCAGAGCCCCTAGGGCACCAGTATCTGCTGATGCTCAGCGCTCTCTCGTACCAAGGGTGTAGTACTTGCATGTCACCCATCACGTTCTCCCGTGTACTTTGAACCCTCTCAATTGCTTATAATGCCTAACAGTATAAATGCTATGTACATCATTGTTGTACCATTGTCTCGGGGATAAAGACAAAGGCAGAAGTCTGCACATGCTTGGTGCAGATGCGAGCGCTTTAATTTTTTCCAGTCTTGGTTGGTTGACTTTGGCTTGATCAGTTTGGTGACACCTGTGCATGTGGAGGGCGAGATAACAGCAGGGAGGTGGCATGGTGGTGGAATGACCTGTCTGGCATTTCCCTGTCAGCTCGACGGGGGCTGTTGCTGCTCTCTGGCCCTGAGGGCCAGTTCAGTGGGTTCATTGGGTCCCTGCTGTCCCTTGATGGATGCGCAGACCTGTAGAGCTGGGGTGAGGGAAGCAGCGTTGTGTCCTCTGCTGTTGCGCCCTGGAAGGGGAGGGCAGTGGAAGGAGCGAGTGCGGGTTGGAAGGGAAAAGGAGGGAAGAGGCGGAGAAGAGCAGGAGAGAGAGGTGTGCCCGGCCTGTTTGTGAGCCCCGACTTGGAAACTCGTACTGCAACCCCTGGATACCGAACATCTCCCTTCCCCACATGCAAAGCCCCTTCTCAGAACAAAAGCCCTGTCACCAAAAGCACTTATTTAACAACAATAACAGCAAAACATACACGGTACAAAAACATTTTTTCTCAAAAAATTTTCCCATTCAATTCAACAAATATTTATTTTCCTGAAAAAGCAGAGAGATATAAAGAAATAGAAACATGTGGATTTTTTTCCCCTTGTTTTTGATTGAAAAGCCTATCAGTACATCCAGGAGAACAGCGTTGCCCCAGTGAGCCTCAGCACAATGGGAAAGTGTTTCTAAAATAGAAAAGAACACTAATACATAAATACGCCAAGGTAATTTTAAAACACAGTGGAGCCTCAGTGCTCCAGTGGGGGTGGGGCTCATACCCACAGGCAGCTGGGCTCGACTCCCTGTGGGCCGCCTGGGCACAGAGCTTGGCCCCGGGGGAGCGTCCACCAGCATGTTTACAAACATGTGACGTGGGCATGAATATCAGGCTGTAGCCAACAAACCCTGTCTGATTGGCAGAAAATGTAAAAAATAACTTAGAATTAGCAAATGGAACTCCAGAGATCTAAAGAGAGAGTTAGGAAAGTTTCTGATGAGAAGACAAAAGACCAGAATTCCCTTTCCTGGGCCTCAGTTTCCCCACCAGTACAGTGATTCAGTTATTTCTCTATTCCTGAAGTATAGTAAGCTGTGGTTCTAAAGGGCTCGCTTAAGAATCTAACGTCAGCGATGGTGGAGAACATGAAAATCCCGTGAGGATTTTCTGGATACTTCCGCCATCAGAAAAGAAGGGCCCTGCAAGCTGGTGCCCACCCCTGTGATCTCAGCACAAGTTCTAGCCCAGCCTGAGCAGCTTACCAAGGCCCTGCCTCAAAATAAAAAATAAAAACGAGAGGTGTAGCAAAGTGCAAAGACCCTGGGATCCATCTTCAGACCTGCCAAAAAAAGCAAAGAAAAGTGATAGAGGAGGAGGAGGAGGAGGAGGAGGAGGAGGAGGAGGAGGAGGAGGAGGAGAAGGAGGACCAGCAGCAGCAGAGGGAAGACGCCCGGGCCAGAGGAATTGCAGCAACAAAACTGAGGAAATCTGCAGGCTCAGCCTGCTTGACCCACGCACCATGAGATTTTTACAGGTTTCTGTCATTGCGTGACATGGATCTTGGCCACGCCACGGCTGTGAGTCCATCTTGGTGACCTCTGTCGTGCAGAATATGGACCGAGGCCAGGTGAGTGACAGGGTATGGAGCAGGGTGTGGCCTGCCGCCAGGCAGAGGGGAGAGGCCTTGCTGGACAGTAGAGACTTTGCCAAGGGTGGCGTCAGAGAGGAGCAGCCCTGTGCCAACGGCAACCATCTGGTCGGGCGGGACAGTGGCCAACCCTTCATGGACACTGTGTCCACTGCGAGTACAACAGATCGCCGGCTTGCATTCTTTTATTTCCTCTGAGGATCCCGCCAACAACTGCAGAGCTTTTGGAGCTTGTTGGTGAACTCTGGTTCCCCATGAAGGGTTGGTTCCCTGCCTGACTGGGCACGGAGTTGGATCTGTCTCACTCTGCTCCACTGTCTTTCTGGCCCTGAAGCCCTGGTCCGCCTCAGTGCGGGGCCGCCTGTCTCGCTTCTCTGTCCCACTCCGTGCTCGCCCCACAGAGATACGCCTGCCTGCCTTGTCCTTTACTCTCACCCACGCCCATGGACACGTCCATCCTCAAGACCATTACTGGGCTTAATCATTTGCAGATCTTTCTCTGGAGTCTCCCAAAGTCCAAGGACTCTTCCAGGATTAGACCTGGAGGGAGAAGGAAGAAGAGGCTCACCCGGCCTTTGGAACTGGCGGGGCAATTAGGTCATAACTGAACTCTATTGTTGCAGCTGAAGATTATTTAATCACTGTCCTGGAGGAACTGTGTGACCCGCCTGCCCCGCCCCCAGCTCTCAGGGCTGGTCTGCCTGCAGCCTGGAGCTGTGTGCTTTCTCTCCTGCTGAGGTAGTTCTGCCAGGGAGGGCTGGGCCCTTCACTCCTGTTTTCTCCTGCACTCCTGCATTCCCTACCTCTGGTCCCTGCCACTGGGCACCGCAACCCTGGGCCTCTGGGTCCTGCACAGCCCTCCAGGAAACGGGCCTGAAGAGTCAAGCCGGGGTGGAAGAGAATGTCCCTGCAGCCTTCCATTGCAGAGCTCCTGGGAGCTCTCCCAGGTGCACCCTGGAAAGACGCAGGTGGGAGAAACGAGGTTCCCTAAAAATACACCTGCCTTTCCCACTGGCTGGACCGCTGGAGGTGGAGGACGAGGCTATAAACAAGGCTGGACATTTAGTTCCACACTGTTCCCATAGTGCAGTGAGCCTGCTAGAGAAATTCCCCGGAAAAGAACAGGAAGGAGAATTCTTCTACCCACAGATAAATCTTCTAGGGCTGCCCTGGGTCACAGAGATGAATGCTAACATTTGTGATAGTCGTATGGCTATTTTATATTTACTTCTGCATTTTGCACATCCTGACTGACTTCATCATCCTGCTCGTGAAGATGTCCTCACTGTGCTGACCATGGGCAGGGCCAAGAGGGCCGTGGAGGGGCCTGCCCGAGGCTACACGGAAGCCCGACTCCTCTCAGAGCCCTTCTTTGGTATCACTGGGACAGTTCTGGGGGCTCCGACTTTCTCTTGCTGTGCTGAAGTCCCCTCCACCACCCACCCCCATCCCCAGCCCTGAATGGGAGACGCTCTGAGTGCATTTGGCTTTCAACTGCAAGATCAGAGAAGCGTGCCCTTGGTCACTCAGCTGACAGGTAAGAATTGAGATTTTTTTTTTTCCCCCAGGAGTAAGCATTGAACTAGGGCCTTTGGACTGACACATTCCCTGTCCTTCTTAATTTTTATTTTGAGACAGTACAGGAATGGTTTAGGAATGAGTTCTGTTCTGAGAGAACATTCACAAGTTAAATTCGTTCTTCGGTCCGACAAAGTGGGTCCTTGACACAAGCATACAACGTGCGTTGCTCGGCGTTTCCTGGCAGCCCCTCTGCATCACCACTGCTGCTCCTCGCCTCTGGTCACCCTGGGCTCTGACCACACTGTCCTGCCTACATTCACATTATACAGCGGGCATCCTGCAGCTCAGCTGTGTCTGTGTCTTGCAGACACGTGAGCTGCTGCTGCAATTTGCTCACACACAAATGTTTGTGATGTGAGGTCCATATCTGTCAGAGTTTGCAGTCTGAATGTTTGTAAGTCAGGGACTTACTGTATCTTGTTAAACTGTCCAAAGTGAGTTGGAACTTGGAATCTTCCTGCCTCAGCGTCCCAGAGTGCGAGGATTACAGGTATGCATCAGCAAGCTCTGCTAAGAGCCGAGTTTGGAAACTGGGACATGGGTAGACACCCTCCTAGGAGGGGAGCACCCTGACTCAGTGTTGGCTGCTGTAGCACAATGCTTGAGGCTGAGTCTGCCTCACAAGTCTGATGTCCACTCCCCAGAGCTCCAGGGCTCCTGCTGAGGCCCAGCTTTCTCACTCGCTGGTGGCTGCACCTGATCCTGATGTGCCCCTTGTGGCTGCTGGAAGTAGGAGTGGGAGTCTCTTCCTCTGCTTAGAAGAACACTCACCATGACCTTGTCTAAAGCTTGTCGTCTCTCTGAGGCCCACTTCCAGCACAGGAAGGGGTCGGTTTCCAACATAAATTTGAGGGGACACAGTCTAAGCCAGGCCTGGTAATTCAAGCCTATCATTCCAGTCCCGGGGAGGCCGAGGCAGGAGGAAACAAAGTTGAGTCAAGCCTAAGGAACTTAATGACCTAGTGAGACCTCGAGGCATTGAGGGAAAAGGCTGCAATAAATTCAGTGTCAGAGACCGTGGCTGCCATGTGGCCCCGAGAGATCCCGCGAGGCTGCGGATCCAGTTGGGAGGACAGAGCAGAGCGATGGTCCTGGATCATCTGGCAGAGCCAAGAGAACTGGGACCCTGGCTTCCGGCCCAGAGCTGTGCCTGCATCCTCCCGCGGCCCTGGCAGTTCCCTCTTTCAGTGTCACCGTTGTCCCCCTCCCTGTGATTGGAGTGGAGTCCCAATCACTCCACTGGGGCTGTAAAGTGACATCTTGGATTAAACACAAGCCTCCAGCTGGGCTCAGTGGCATCTCACTATAATTTCAGGTACTAGGAGGCAGAGGCAGGCGGATCACAAGTTTGAGGTCAGCCTGGGCCACCATAGAATGAGATCCTCTCAAAATAAAATTTCAGGGCCGGGAATTTAGCTCAGTGGTTCTGGCCCCTGCCTTGCAAGCACAAGGGCCTGGGTTTGATCCCCAGTAACCACATACAGCAGTGTTGGATGTGGAGACTCACGCCCACCAGCAATCAGTACCACAAACTGCAATGCCAACTGTAGTGACTCACATCTGTAATCCCAGCACTCGGGAGACAGAGGCAGGAGGATTGCTGTGAGTTTGAGGCTTGCCTGGCCTACATAGTGAGTTCAGGGCCAGCCTGAACTACAAAGTGAGACTCTGTCTCAAAAATAAATAAATAAAATAAAATAAATTTCAAAGGACTGAGTATGGAGCTCAGTGGGAGCGTTCCCCTGGGCTTCAGTCCACAACACTACCAGAAACACACACACACACACACACACACACACACACACACACACACACAGCACTGCATGAGCTCTCTGGGCTGTCCTCGAGGGCTTCCACACAGCGCTCCCCACTCCCACGCCCTCCACCCCTCCCCTCGGTGTCGGAACACCCAGAACAGCAGCAGCCTCAGCACCTCTGAACTCGGCCTGCCACGGAAGCCCCCATTCTCCTCTCCAGGACTAGATTCTAGGTCCCTGAACCCTGAGGCCCCGAGCCCCTTCTGTCCCACGACCGAGGGGACTGGGCCACTTGCTTCACCGCTCAGACCTGCAGTGTCCTGGGTTCTGCGTCCAAGGGCAAGAAAGCCACAGCGAGTCAGGGAGGGGGCGCCAGGGAGGACAGGGCATGCCTGGAGAGGCCTCCCACAGCGTCGCTCCTGAGCACAGCGGGCGAAGCCAGCTCTTATGAAGCCCAAACACCATGTGCAAGAGACCCTGGCACCCATCCTGGCACTGCACCACAGACCAAAACCCCGGTGGTAGTTTGCTGATATCTGTGAATTAAAACTAGGACAGCCAGGCACGCTACCAACAGGTCTAAGCTTTGCGAGTGTGCAGTGCTCTCGCCAGCACAATGCCCCCCTTCTCACGTGCCCATCTGCGGCACAATTTTCAGTTTTGTCTCAGTGCCTGGCGGGTGTCTGGGGTACAGCCTAGGAAAGCCCAGGCCCAGACAGTCCATCTCTCCACCTCCCAGGTTCCAGCCACAGGGGAAAGAGGCAAACAGTGTAATGCCTTGATGTCTGGAGGGTTTTTTTCCTCCCAGGAGTTCAAAGCAGCGGCTGTGTCTGATCTTACCCCGTCCTCCCAACACCCTGGGCAAGTGGGGAGACAGCAGGGGTGCTTTTGGTGCCCCTTTCTTAAAGATGGGGACACAGGCCTGAGAGGCTTCAGTAGGGGTTCACATGGGGACCATATGGCAGCGGCTAGGAGCAGAGGCTGGAGTGGGGATCGCAACTGCGCCTCTCATTCCTACCTCACCCCGCTCCCCAGAGCAGCAGGCGTCCAGGGCCGGAGAAGCGGGAGATCTCCCTGCGGTTTCCCAGATGGGCGCAGGGCTCGGCTTCCCAGCTCTCCCAGCCCCAGACCACACACCATTCGTGCCTGCAGGGGAGCTGGCCCGACAGGCTTCCCTTGGGGCTGAGCCAGCGCTGCCTCCGCTCATTAGCAGGTCTGTTTCCAGGTGGATCTACCGAGGTCATTAAAGCAATAAACAAGGTCCCTATTGTCGGTGGGCTAGACCTGGCGCCCACCGTGCATACCCTCATCGTGCTGAGACCCAGCAGCCTACACAGCCCCAGAACAATGCCTCGCTTCCTCCCAGGAAGTTGCAGACCTGAGCCAGCCTCCTGGGCTCGCCCGAGTTCTAGCCAACCATTGTCTTCAAGTCAGGCGGTGGTACAGCCATTCCCATGACCAGGGTAGCTGCATCCTCTCCGGAGTCCAAAAGCCACAGGTCAAGGGGCCAGGTCGAGAGGGACTGCTTCCCCAAGGACGGTGTCGTCGGGAGCCACAGCCTCAGGCCAGACTCCAGTGGCTTTGTCGACGGTAGTCTGTACCTCAGCTGCTCTGTGGACAGGGGAGCAGAGAAGAGTAGAAATAAGTGGAGGAGAGGAGCTCCAACAAGCCCCTCAGCCCTCCGGGCAGCCTACTTTTCTGTTTGATTTTTGCTTCCTATGTCTGCAGGGTTGTGCACCTGTATGCAGGGAAGGGCTGTAAGCAGTAGCAGGGATAAGCTTGTCAGTAATGTGGACAGCTGCTGGGCACGGTGACACCCCATAATCCCAGCTACTCAGGAGACTGAGACCAGGTCACATGTGTGAGGCCAGTCTAGCAACTTAGTGAAAAACTGTCTCAAGATAACAATTAAAAGAGAGGTTGGGACATAGTTCAGTACTCTGTGGGTTCAATCCTCAGTACTTCAAAAACAACCCCAACAATTAACCCCAAACTGGGAGCGACACGATCCACCAGCCATACTGAATCACTTGTTTCGTGAGGAGAAATGGGGTGAGCTTGGGGCTTCTCTCTCCAGGGACCCTGAGATGTCTAGCTGGGATCTCAAAGCTGCTTGTTGGGGGCCTACTCCAGAACTCTGTCGTCTGGGTGCTTCCTTTTCAGCTTCTCTATTTGGGATGGCTTGGATGGAAAGATGCATTAGGGGAGCAGAAGCTTTGGGACAAGGTGAAGGATCTGAAAAAGGGTGAATCTCCAGGTGGGGAAGAGCCCAGGAAGCCCCAGGCTGGCCTGCGGATCCCTTCGCGGGCTGGGGAAGCCAGCCCGGTGGTCTGCTGCAGAAGCATTGAGTGCTAAGGCAGAGGTGCCAGCGCTCTGTGCAGTCTCTCGCCCTTGCCAAGACCCAGCGGGAGCTAGGAGGCTGATGCATTTCATGGAGAGCCAACTCTGCCTCGGCTCCACACATGTGCGGTCTGCCCACCCCGGCCCTGTGCTGAGCAGGAAGCACAGCCAGCCCACCCATGCTTGAGCCAGCCCCGGGGGCTACTCAGGTTCTGGACTGGGAGGAAAGGCAGACAGCCATGCTGGAAAGGGGACCTTGCACAGACAGAGGGACCTGTGTTGTGGGACAGCTCTGGGGTAAGAGATGTTAGAAAGATGCTGAAGGCGATGAGAAGGCAGACAGAGACAAAGATGAGCCTCCATATCCTGTCGGAGTGAAGACCAAACCCAGAGCCTGGAGTTTGCCAGGCCAGCAAGATAGCACTGAGCAAAATCCCTCACTCTCTCTTTTCTTTTTAATTGACTTTATTGAGATATAATTTAGTTAAAGTACACTTTTTGGGGGGTTCTTTCGAGACAGAGTCTTGTTTTGTTTTGTTGAGGCAGGTTTTTGTTATATAGTGCAGACTGGCCTTGAACTCACTATGTAGACCAAGCTAGCCTTGAATTTGCAATGACCCTCCTGCCTTGGCTTCCTGAGTGCTGGGATTATAAGGGTGTGCTACTGTGTCCAGTAGGGTCTTGCTGTGTAGCCCAGGCTGGCCTTGAACTCACTATGTACTCAGCCTGCCTTACACTCAGAGTGACCCTCCTACCTGTCTCACCCCCTCCCCATTTTATAGTACTGGGGCCTGAGCCCAGGGCCTTCACTGAGTTATTTCCTTAGCCCATTTTTATTTGTATATTAAGACAGGGTCTTGCTAAATTATTAAATTGCCCAGACTGTCCTCAAACTTTCAGTCCTGCTGCCTTAGCCTCCCAGATTACTGGGATTTTAGGCATGTGCCACTATGCCCAGCTGAAGTGTACAGTTGCATGAGCTTTGATGAACACTTAGGCCTGTGTGACCATTACCACAACTGAGACATCAGACACTTCTACCACACCCCAAAAGTTTTGTCTCTCTTCACCACTAAGGCCCCCCACACGCCACTGGCCCTGAGTAATTGCTGGAGCGTCTGCTTTCGTCACCACAGAAGAGAGCCTCTTGTGAACACAAGTATTGTGTGTGGACTATGTTGAGAGGCTGTGCCACCCTCTGCTCCTCCAGTCCAGTCTGGAGCTGGCATGAGTGGAGCTGCTGCAACCTTTGCGCAGAAGTCTTTGCAACTGTACACTTTCATTTCTCTCAGCTCTACACAGGGTAGAGCAATCCTGGAGTCCTACAGTAGCTTTGTAGGAAAGTGGTGCAGGGGCTGGGGATTTAGCTCAGTGATTCTGGCATCTGTCTTGCAAACTCAAAGGCCGGGGTTCAATCCTTGGTAACCACATACAGCAATGCCAGGCGTGGAGACTCATACCCACCAGCAATCAGCACCACATACCACAGTGCTGGGCATGGTGGCTCAGCCTGTAATCCCAGCACTTAGGAGGCAGAGGCAGGAGGATTTCTGGGAGTTTGGGGCTCAGCTCAGAGCCAGCCTGAACTACAAAGGGAGACCCTGTCTAAAAAGAAAGTGATGCAGTGTCTGAGTCACCTGCGTGGAGGGTATGACCGAGCCAGTGGCCCTGCACCCTTGTTCACCAGTGTATTGTTTGTTTTTCTCTTTTAACCGTTCTGAGGGGGGAGGAGTAAAAGCCCATTGTGGTTGCAGCTCGCATTTCTTTGCTGCTGATGTCCAATGTATTTTCTTTGGTCAAATGACTGTTCAAATCTTTTGTCCATTAAAAATCATGAGTCAAGGCAGAGGCAGGAGGATTGTGATGTGAGTTTGAGGCTGAGCTCAGGGCCAGCCTGAACCACAAAGCGAGACCCTGTCTCAAAAAACCTAAAAAAAAAAAAAAAAAAAAAAAAATCATGAGTCATTTGTCTTCTCACTGAAGTAAGAGTTCTTTCTGTATTCTGAATACAAGTCTTTTGTCAGGTATATGAATTGTAAATACATTCTCCTAGACCACAATCTATGACTTCTTTTTTCAATTTCTAGACATGTCCTTTGAAGAGTAGACATTTCCAGTTTCAACACAGTCAAATTTGTTTCTTTTATAGTTGAAAGTTCTTGGTGTTCTAAGAAACCTTTGCCTACTTTAAGGTCACAAAGATTTTCTTCTATTAGTTTTTAAAATTTTTCATTTTTCTCTTTCATGTTCAAGTCTATGATCCATATCTACGCTATTTTTGTATGTTATGAGGTCAAAGACAAGATATGTTTTTTTCAATAAGACTATACAGCTCTTTTAGCATCATTTGTTTGAAAGATCCTTACCACTTTAAACTACCGTGGCACCTTTGTTAAAGATCAACCACCAGGACCAAGGATTTAGCTCAGTGGTTCCAGCGCCTGTCTTGCAAGCACAAGGTGCCTAGTTCGATCCCTGGTAACCACATACAGCGCTGAGTGTGGTGACTCACACCCACCAGCAAGCAGCACCCCATATAACAATGTCAGGCATGGTGGCTCACGCCTGTAATGCCAGCCTTCAGACGGCAGAGCAGGGGGATTGCTGTGAGTTCGAGGCTAGGCTGCACTACATAGTGAGTTCAGAGCCAACCTGAACTCTAAAACAAGACCCTGCCTCAAAAAACTTAAAAACAAATTAGAAATCGATTGCTAAAAGCCAGGCATTGTGAGCACAGCTGTATCCCAGCGCTTGGGAGGCTGAGGCAAGAGGATCACTTCGAGTTCAGCCTGGTCTACATAGTGAGTCCAAGGCCAGCCTGAACTACATAGTAAGACTTTATCTCAAAAACCAAAAAATAAATTGATAAGATATGTAGGCTTGTTTCTGAACTCTGTTTGGTTTCATGACCTGTAGTTCCATCCTTACATCAATATTAGACTGGTTTAATTACTACAACTTTATAGTACATCTTGAAGTGAGGTGATATAAATTCTACTTTGTTCTTCTTTTTCAAGATAGCTTCTAGGTCTTTTGAGTGCCACATACATTTTTTTCACATATTTTTAAAAATTAGCTTCTCAATTTCTGGAAAAGATGATTGCATGAATTTTTAGGTCAATTTTGGGAGAATTAGTATAATAACCCATATTAACTCTTCTCATCCATGAACATGGAACATCTTCATCAATTTTTTTTTTTTTTTTTTTTTTGAGATAAGGTTCTCACTTTTGTAGTTCAGGCTGGCCCTGAGCTCACTATGTAGCCCAGGCAAGTCTCAAACTCACAGCAATCCTCCTGCCTCTGCCTTCTGAGTACTGGGATTATAGGCATGATGTACTAGATTCTTTAATTGTACATTGTCTTCTAACCATAAAGCAGCTGTTAGGATCTCATTTTGAGAAAGGTTCTGGTGAAGTTACAAAATTGCCCAGGTGGATTTGACTACGCTGTCCTCCTGCCCCAGCTCCTTAGCATGCAGCTTGTGCCTGGCTTGGACTCTGCACTTTGTAATGAATAAACCAGATGTGGTGGAGAATTTCTGTAATCCCAGCACTTGAAAGCTGGAGGCAGGAGGATTGTCATGAGTTTGAGGCTAGCCTGGGCTGTAGTGAGTTCAAGGCTAACTGGGGTCACATAGTGATATCCTGTCTCGAAGAACTAAAGATTTTGTATTTTGCAATGTAAATGTCTTATAACTTTTTCATTAAATTTGTTTATTTATTTAGAGACAGGGTCTTGTTTTTTGTAGTTCAGACTGGCCTGAACTCTGTGTTACCCAGATGAACCAGGAAGTCATAGCAGTCCTCCTGCCTCAGCCTCCTGAGTGCTGGGGTTACAGGCCTGAGATACCACACCCAGCACTGTGGTATGTGATACTGACTGCTGGTGGACTGAGTCACCACGCCTAGCCTTGTTGTTTAAGGTTACCAAGGATGGAATTGGAGACCTTGCACTGCAAGGCAGGGTTGGAACCATTGAGCTAAATCCCAGACCCAAATATAAATTTTTAGACATTCAGATATTCTATCTCCTTGGGCTAGTTTTTATCTAAACTGCCTCGTTTATTCTATAAAGCTGTTAATAATGCTCCCTTTTAATCCTTTCATGTCTATAGGGTCTTAAATAGTGCCCCTCCCTCCTTTCATTCCTGATGTTTGTAATTTGTGTCCTTCCTCTTTTGCTGATCTGGGTAGCTAGAGGGTTATCAATTTATTGATCTTCACGGAGCCAGTGTTTGTTTTCATTGATTTCCTTCACTTCTGGTCTGTTTCTTATTTCACTGATTCCCATTGTTATCTCTATTATTTTCTTCCTAGCATTGCTTATTGAAGGTCATGGAAAGGTACAGCTTTCCACTCCCACCTCTGACCGTCAATGACACGGGCTGATTGAAAAAGGTCCTTGGACATCAAGCTCGTTAGACTCTTCAGTGGACAGGGGACAAAGCCCAGACCCTTAGCTCTCCTCCGATGTCAGCTCACAGACTCACACCCTCCGTCTCTAACATGCTTCATTCATTGAATGACCTGCCTGTTCAATGGCTGCTTGGACTTTAGGAGGGAGGTGTGTTCCTTTGGTGACCTGCATTTGGACTTAAGACCCCAGAAGACAGTGACAGTGTGGCCGGTGGTGGCTTGCTTCTAGAAACAGTACTGTCATTTTTGCTGATTATACTGTACAGTACTGTAGCTTCTTTTTCTTTTCCTTTTTCTGAGGCACAGTTTTGCTTTGTAGTCCAGGCAGGGCACAAACTCATCGCAATCCTCCTGCCTCAACCTCCAGAGTGCTGAGCTCACAGGTGTGCGCTGTCACACCCATGTCAGTACTGTACTTTTATGTTCTGGTCTGTATTACAGTACTGCATGTCAGGGTTACACAGACATAAGCAAAGTCATAAGTACTGGAGTGTTCTTTGACCATTTGTTTGTTCTGAACATTGTAATGTACATATAGCATAGCATTCCTTATTTATACAGTGACCAGTTCACTTAACAACATAGCTGTAGGTATGGAACTCCTTTGTCAAGTGAGGAAGGTGTGTATTAGGTGCACTTATACTGTGAGCCAGAGGCTGTGTGCTGTTCTAAGAACAAAAATGAAAAAAGAACAGTCTTTGTTTTCAGAATCTTTCAGACTAATGAGAAAGATAGCAAGTTCTATGCCAGTTGGTGGAAAGGGCCAAGAAGTGCCAAGAAAGCTCCAGGGAAAGAACTGCACCCTGAGGGCCGGCGTGAAGACAAGATGACCTCAGAAAAGACATTGAAGACGGCCCACCGTGAGAGGTACCTTCGTGACATGAGCGAAATGTGTTTAAATAAGGCAAAAAGAGAGCAAGTACCGCTGTCAAGTCCTGAGGTTTGAAAGAATGTAGATTATGCGGATGATGGAGTCATGCTTCCCCGAGGAGTCTTTCAGATCCCATGGACTGGCTGCTATTTTGCAGGTGGCTGAGCTCCTTCATGGAAAGCAAGCGTATTTAGGAATTGTTCCCTTATTGATATCGCAGTCCTTATCTATTATGTCCCTATCTCTGCATAGCAAATTCCTTCAAATTCAGCCATTTATTTATTTATTTTTTATTTTTTGGTGTTTTTGAGAAAGGGTCTCACTTTGTGGTTCAGGCTGGCCCTGAGATCAGCCTCAAACTCACATCACAGCAATCCTCCTACCTCTGCCTCCTGAGTGCTGGGATTACAGGCGTGAGCCACCACGCCCAGCACTGTGGTATGTGGTGCTAATTGCTGCTGGGCGTGAGTCTCCACGCCCAGTACTGTATGTGGTTACCAGGAAACTGAACCCTGGTCCTTGCACTAGCAAGACAGGCGCCAGAACCACTGAGCTAAATCCCCGGCCCCAAATTCAGCCATTTAAATCTCTCTCCCTCCCCTTAAGATTGGTTTAAACCAAAGAATGCTGTACCACTGAACTACATCCCCAGCCTTTTATTTTATGTTATTTTATTTTAGTATATGTGCTGCTGAAGTGAGCATTATTTTATTTTGAGATAAGGTCTCATTACATTGCCCAAGCAGGACTCAAACCCATGATCCTGCTGCCTCCGCCTGCTTCAGTGCTTGGATTACAGGCATGTGCCACTGTGCTCAGCTTCACACAATTCCTGAGGGTCCAGAATCCAGGGATACCTGGTAGGGCAGGTGTTCGGTCCTCGAGCAGATGACCCAAGCGCCGCTCTGCATTTTGCACCTTGACTTATCACTCATTGTAGTTTCCTTAGAGGGCTCGCTGAGTGTAGCCCACACTCGGTAAGAATGGATTCCACCAAGGGTGTGCACACCTCGAAGTGCAGATCTTTCTGGCTGTGAGGGCTACCGTGGAGACATATCATAGTTCCCTCGTGAGCTGAATACAATTTTAAGAGTCTAGACATTTAGTGACTCTGAGATGAAAATGGCCGCTGTGTCTCTGTCTCATTTCACATAGAACTGTGGGGAAGAGAAGAACGTGAGGGTTAGGGGTGCAGCGCAGTGACAGAGGGCTCACCTAGCATGTAGAGGCCCTGGGTTTCACCCCGGAAGGGATGGGAAAAGGATCTCATTCTTAGGAAATTCCTAAGTCTGCTTTACAGACATTATATTACTATACCCCAAAATAAAAAGGTAAGAAGTTTTACTAAGAATTCTATTCAGGCCCATGGAAAATAGCTTAGAGATGGAGAGGCAGCTCCAGAGAACCCCTGGAAAGATGCATCCTCCAGCCTTTTGGCATTATGCAAAATTAAAACTTGACTTATTCTAGGGATGGAGAATACAGCAGTGAGTGAGACAGGGGTGCGTGGGGGTGAGGAGCTACTGTAGCTGAGGTGAGTAGGAGGAAGACTAAAGCCGCAACGTCAGAGTCCAGAGTGTTTGATGGCGGAGGAATCTGTGGGCTTTCATGACTACATCTGTCACGCAGAGGTGGCGTTGATAAAGTTACCAAAGCAGCTGAAGAAAGCCCTGAAACTGTGCCAGGATGTCCTGTAAGTCACATTTTAATCTGGGAGTTCTGAGCCAGTAGCTAAGATCTGCAGGAGAAACTCATCGTTGGCAAAGAAAGGAAATAGCGAGCAAGCTTGTGTGCACCAGGCCCCCACCACGAATGACGATGGCTCTCCTGTGACAAGGAGGAGCTCCTCCCCTGCCTCCGGAGGGACCCACAAGGACACAGCTGGGTATTTTCTAAACACTCTCTGGAGCCTGGCCATGTATTCATTGGTCCTCAAAATAAGGGAAGATATTGGAGAGAGCTATGTGCTAAAGAGAACTAACCCAGTGCTGTAACAAGGCTGTCACGGTGGCTTAGCCAAGGTCAGCGTTTGTCACATCTCCTGGTTGTCCAGGAATCAGGCACTGGGGGTGCCCTGGGGACCAGGGACCCGGGACCCAGATGCTTCTCTCTCTCTCTCTTTCTTTCTGTCTTGGTTTCGTTTTGTTGAGACAGGGTCTTGCTGTATAGCTTAGGTTAGTCTTGAGCCCAGTGTGAGCCAGGCGTGGTGGCTCAGCCTGCACTCGGGAAGCTGAAGCAGGAGTATCACCCCAAGTTTGAGGCCATCCTCGGCTACAGTGAATTCAAGATCAGCCTGAGCTACATAGCAAGACCCTGTCTCAACAAAACAAAACAAATCAACAACAACAGAAAAGCCTCAACAACAAAACCTCTGAGGCCCAGGCTGGCCGCAAACTCATGGCAATTCTCCTGCCTCAGCCTCTGGAGTGCTGAGTTTACAGGTGTGTGCCACCACACCCAGCTTCCTTCCTTTCTTTCAGTTCCTTTCTTTTACCTCCTGGCCTGGGAAAACTGCCCAGCTCTGCCCGCACGCCCACGTCCCAGTCAGCAGCAGGAGAAACAGTGGAGAACAGCTCTTCCTCCACAGGCCGTGACCAGGAAGTTGCATTCACGGTCTGTGCAGGCCTCACAGGGCCAAACTGGGAAGTGTGTATCGCTCTTTTTGTGGGCATATCTGGGAAGCTGTGTATACCATATGGCTATGTGTCCAGTCGCACCTGAGCGCTTTGGTTATGTGGGGCAGCAGCAGGGCTGGCAGTGCAGCCTTCTGGTTTTAGCTAAGATGCACATTACTCCAAAGAGGAAAAATGGGCACCAGGGGCAATGTCAGTCTCTGACATGAGGACTTCCTGTCCTCTTGCCTATAAGGAAAGCAAATCATTGATAACAAGTAAAGTTATTTGATTAGAGTGCAAGCCTCTTTTATTGTTTGTTTTTGATTTAGTGGCACCAGGAGTCAGGTGCTCAGCACTGAGGCACGTCGGCCCCAGAGACTGTAAACTCTGTGATGCCCGGGAGCCCAACGCCTCCTGCCCGCCATTTTGTTTTCAGTGCTTTGAGGATTAGGGCATAGAGTAAGTTCTGGTTGCATATTTGGTGAATGAATGAATGAGTGAATGCATAAATGATAGGCAGCTAGTTGTAAGAATTCTAGGCCAGCTGTGGTGGTGCGTGGCTATCCTCCCAGCACTCGAGAACATCCTGGGCTACATAGTGAGTTCAAGACCAGTCTGAACTACATAGTGAGATCCTGTCTCAAAAAAACCAAAGAGAGGGCTGGGGAGTTAGCTCAGTGGTTCTGGCGCCTGTCTCGCAAGCGCAAGGACCCGGGTTCAATTCCCCGGTAACCACATAACAATACTGGGTGTGGGTCAGCAGCAACCAGTACCACATACCACAGTGCCGGGCGTGGTGGCTCACACCTGTAATCCCAGCACTCGGGAGGCAGAGGCAGGAGGATTGTGATGTGAGTTTGAGGCTGAGCTCAGGGCCAGCCTGAACCACAAATGAGACCCTGTCTCCAACAACCTAAAAAAAAAAAAAACCAAAGAGAGGGTCTGGGGATTTAGCTCTGTGGTTCTAGCGCCGGTCTTGCAAGCGAAAGGGCCCAGGTTCGATCCCCAGTAACCACATACGACAATGGCAAGCGTGGTGGCTCACACTTGTAATCTCAGCACTCCAGAGGCAGAGGCAAGAGAATTGCTGAGTTTGACGCTGAGCTCAGGGCCAGCCTGAACTACAAAGTGCGACATTGTCTCCAAAAAATCCAAAAAGAGGGTCAGTCAGCTTTAGCTCAAGTGGTTACTTCCTCATGCTGGTCTTCTCCTCAAAAAGCCAAAAAGAGGCCAGGAGTAGTGGCTCATACCTGTAATCCCAGCACTCAGGAGGCAGAGGCAGGAGGATTGCTGTAAGTTCGAGGCTAGCCTGGGCTACATAGTGAGTTCAGGGCCAGTCTGATACAAAAACAAGACCGTGTCTCAAAACAAACAAACAAACAAAAAACCCAAAAAGAAAAATAATTCTAAAAGAAACTCTGTCATGTGTTCTCCTAAGGACTTTTCTGGCAAGGATCCAGACTGCTTGTCACACTGAAATTATGCCTGTGTGATTACTGAGCGTTCCCCTTTGACGTGAAATCTACCACATCCACCTCGACAAGTAGTATAAGCTTGGTCTAATCCTAGTGATAGTAAGTTAGAGATGATGTGATTTGTAAGTTAGAGATTGATGTTGTTTTACTTTTTAAAAATTTTGTCTCTTGCAGTGGCGGAGATCAAAACTAGGGCCTTATTCATGCTAGTCATGGGTCCTGCCACTGAGCTACAGTCCCGGCCCCTCACGTACAGCAATTTGGTGACAGAAGTTTGGCCTCTCTAGCAATCCTAACGTCTATCTTCCTGGAGGAATCTCATCCCAGAGGCTCTTGTATTACACTGGCAAGTTCTTATGGATGGAGGAAGGCAGCTCGGAGCAGAAGAGGTGTCAGTCAGGGGCCCCGGGGAGCGCAAGCAGGAGAGATGGAGCCGCCAAGGCTCTCCCGGTGGCCAGGTTTCCATCCTCCACATTTACTATGCCCAGGGAATTGAAAACAGTCAAAAATGAAAGATAATACAACAGCCACTAAAAAGATAAAGTAAATAAGAAGACATAAAAAAGATGGTTAAAACAGTAAAGGGGGGAGCAGCAGGCAATAAAGTAATAATAAGAATTAAAAATAAGACAAATAAGCTAAAAAGAAATTAAAAGATAGAACAAAGACACAATAAAGCAAAGGTCAGAAATAAAAGACGGAGAAGAAAGAGATAATGCAATAACAATAAATCTAGAAGATAAGATGAGATCAAAGGAGATAATATAAAATAGCTGGAAGAAAGACAGATTAAAAATGACTGAGATAAGTAAAATCGTTAAAATGAGAAAAATAAAAGACTAAAGGGATTAAAACAATAAAATGTGTTACACCAATACCAAAAGAAAGAAAAAAATCCCAGAGACTGGGCTGTGGGGGAGAGAGTAACAGATGAGTTCTGTCTGCAGCCGGCACAGTGAAGCCGGGTCTGATGGAGACGCTCACCCTTGCAGCAGACACAGCCGGCCCACCTCCCAGGTGTGTGGCCCCGGGCTCGAATCCCCCACTTCAGTTTGATGGGTTCCTCCATGAAGTGCCACAGAAACAGCGGCTCAAACCACAGAAATTAATTTTCCCACAGCAGCTGGTGGTGGCGTCCTGCACTTAGAATCCCAGCAGTCTGGGAGGCAGGAGTGGGGATGGTCCAATGTACAAGCCCAGGGAGAGGGGCGGTGTCCCAGGCCCCGGGCTCAGGATCATGGCGACGCTGCAGGAAGTTCAGCTACCACTGTGCGGAGTGAGTTTCCCCACAGCCCGCTGGGCCCCGTGAGTTTCGGAGCTTGTTCTTCATCGTCTTCTTCCTTTTCTGAACATGGAAGCAGGGTGAGTCGGTGACTCTACCCACTCGGGCACCAGGGTCTTCCATATTTGTCTTCTCTCTGAGCCTGCAGGTGGACATCTTAGACACTGGGCTACTATAAAAAAAATACTCTAGAGTCAGGAACGCAAGGCAGTGGCGCTGCCTCCTGCCATCAACTGCACATACTTCCGAAGGCTGTCCAAGCCCAAGGAGCTGCAGACCCTTGCTTCGTGAGGACCTGCAACTCATCCTGGCACCTTCTCATGCCCTTGAATGGTGGAGGAGGCAAACGGGCTCCTTCAGCCTCTTTTTGCTTGTTTGCCTTTTTTGAAGTAGTGGGACCACTACTACCCAGGACCTTCACACTGAGTCACCTGTCTCAGAGGCAGGGGCTTGAATCCCCGAACCAAAGCTGGAAGACTCGGCCCAAACTAGTGTAGTCTCCCCCTCTTCCCCCCAACCCACATACACATGCACACACACGAGTAGGCGGGCACACTCAGGCCATGCACCCTGCACCCTGAGTTTGCAAGGTCCCTGCACTTGATTTGAGGTCCTGCTGTCCATATCACCCGCACATCTATGTTTGTTGTGGCACAATTCACCATAGCTAGGGTAGGAAACAGCTCAGCTGCTGCTGGTTACGAACGGATGAGAAAATGTACTGTACATCCACATGGAGTGGTATCCAGCCATAAAGAAGAATGAGATCATGTCATTTGTAGGAAAATGGACAGAAATAAACCATCACGTTAAACAAAATAACTCAGAAATAAACAACTCAGGAAGGCAAGTATCAGGTTTTCCTCATATGTGGAATCTAAACAAAAAGAATACTGACATGGAAATAGAAGGGAGACGGTTACAGAAGAAGGGACCAAGGGGGAGGGGACGGTACAGGGTGGAGGGGGTACGGAGGCTGAAAATGACCAAGGCATGTTACACGCGTGTACCCATTATTCCGTACAATTGATATGCATTAGCAAAAATCTCTGCTATCACCATTTGGAAGCTCAATCTTCTAAAACAAGAAGCTCTCCATTTCCTCTTGCGCTGGGCCCGCTAGCAATGTAGGCAGTGCTGCCCGCTGCCTCTACTTCACCCAGGGGACAAACATGAGGGCGCCCTAAGGCCCCGAGCTCTGAGAAGGAGCTGTGCTTGCGGCCAGTCTAGGCTTGGGCACAGCACCCAGCACAGGTGAACCTCCCAGGAGGGGAGAGGCCTTGGACAGGGCCCACGGCCTCCTCCTCAGCCTCACTCCCCTGGCTTCTGGCGAGTACACAAATCTCACTCGGCCTGGCCAGCTGGAGTCCCTAGTGTTCAGACTGGGCTGCCCCGGCCTGGCTGTCTTCAGGATCCCCCTTGGTCTCTCTGGCAGACACCCAAAAGGGCGGACGAGGGAGGGATGAAAGGAAAGTGAAAGGATCGCCTCCTGGGATGGCCCCTTCTCCTTCTCCTCCTCCTCCTCCTAGCCCCCCCGTTGCCATGGAGACCAGAACAAAGCCTCTCTTTCCCCTCTTTTCTGGATTGTTAATTGTCTTTACTCCATGGTGCCTTTGTTAATTGTTGCCAGTCCCTCCCAGGATGGGGACCTAGGTTTCCTCCAGACAGGAAAGAGGTTTAAAAGAGAAAGGTGGTGAGAGTGGGGCCCTCCAAGGTAGGCGGGGGTGTGTGTGTGGGGGTGAAAAGGGCCGAGGAGGAAAGGGCCTTCTTCACCTCCTTCCCACCTTCCCTCCGTGGCAGCCTTTCAGGGCCAATAAGAGAAAAGGAAAAGCTCCACCCTGGTGTGAGCGTGGGGTGGGGGTCCCCTGTAAGCTGTGGCCCTCTGTAACCCCCCCATCCCAACAAAGCCAGTTTCCCAGCACTCAGGGCTCCACATCAGCCCACACAGACGACCATGCACGTCAGTGGCTGGGAGAAGCTTTGGCAGTGAGTGTGTGTGTGTGTGTGTGTGTGTGTGTAGGACACACTTCTCCAGCCTCAGCCGAGCCTGTGCACTGAGTCGGTCCTTACATCTGTGTACAAGCATGTTGGGTCCGCCGACAGGACGGCAGGGGACTGTCCTGAAGGAGGAGAGAGTTGCTCCTACTTCTAGGGTGCAGGTTGGAATTTAGGGTACTAACAGTAGGTGCCAGTTTAGACCTGTAGAGCTCTGAGTATTACTAAAAGAGCGCTGTTTCTCCCAGAGACAGAAGCAATCACTGAGTTTGCAGAAGTGAAAAAGTTAATTCTCCAGGCCGCCAAACTTAGGGAAGTGGAGACCCAAGTCTCCTAAGAGACAGAAGCTGCAGGGGGCCTACAAGGCAAGGGAACATGACTAAAGGTGAAGAAAGCCAGGTAATCAGTGGTCTGTGTGAGTGTGACCAAACTTCAGGGTTCTCCCTACACCTCTGATTCAGAAATGGCAGTGCTGTCGTGCTCAGAGGCGTTAGGCATCAAAAGTGGCCCCAAAGCCAGGTGTAATGGTGCATGCCTCTAATCCCAGCACTCTGGGAGGCTGAGGCAGGAAGACTACAAGAGCAAACCCTGCCTGGACAATTTACTGACTTAGCGCAACCCTGTCTCAAAAATTACGAAGGACTGTGGATGTAGCTCAGTGTGAAGACCTTGGGTTCAATCCCCAGTACAGGAAAAAGAAAGAAGGAAGGAAATCACTCACGGGGCATTTGCACAGCTCCAAGCATGTCAGCTGAGGGCTTCACTGGGTCTGAAGGAGTCAGAAGTGACCTCCACATTCCCGAAGAGGAACTTCAGGTGCTATTGATAGCAAAGTGACACAGTCCTTAGGCAGGTGAGCTCTAAACTGGTGATACAAGCAAGTAACTACAGGAGGTGCAGCCACAGGATTTATTTAGCTTTCCCTTGTTCTCATAAGGACCATAAACCCCACCAGGAACAGAGCTACATGGGGTCCTGGGGGAGGAAAACATGGACCCGAGGCTGGGAAACCTGCTTCACATGTGAGCCTTTGCCTGGGCCTGGTCAAGCACGGCCATAATCCCAGCATTCCGGAGGCTGAGGCAGCAGAATGGGGAGTCTGAGGCCAGCCTGGATCACACGGGAGATCTTGCGTATAAAATAAAAATAAAAAATCAACTTGGGTCAGTTAATTTAAAGAATTACAAAACTAAAACAGGTCAGCTCCCATTCTTTCACTGTGTGGTCTGGATGATTTCCTTCCCCTTCCCTCATTTATAAAATGCCATTCACCCTCTTCTCAGAGCTTTACAGACTACAGGCATTAGGTCACGTGTGCTCCCCTCTGTGCCGCAGTCTCCCCCGTGCCAGGGAGGGCGCTGAGGAGATGGTTCTGCAGCAAACGCCTTTCAAGCTGGTTCTGATTCAGGTGGGCCAGTGACATGTCTGTAGCTTAACCTGCATCTCTGGATGCCTGTGGTGAGGGTGACTTTGGGAAAATCCAGCTGAGTAGAAGCCACTTGCTGAGAGAAGCTGCCCCTGTGGGACAGGCCGGGAAGGGTGGGGCCTCGCACTTGCTTCTCTGGCTCCTGTGGGCATCTGGAAAAGCACTGGCTCAGTCAGCCAGGTGCAGGCCTGACTGGATCCTACCTCCAGCCGCCTGTCTCTCAGTTTCCCAGGGCAAACAAGACCTTGGGTATCAGCAGTCAGTCAGTGGTCCCCGTCTCCCCCATCCCACCCGCTGGGAACTTTCTCTGCTGAGAGGGAAGCACTTCACACCACCCTGTGAACCCTGCCAGGGCTCCTCCTGAGGACACTGGCATGTGACACCTAGTCTAACCCTGGAGGCAGAGGGCAGTGTTAGAAACTCAGCACAGTGGACCCGGGGCCTCTTGATGGCACAGGCAAAACACACTGGGGACCAGAGCCCCAGAGGCCTTGTTTTGGTCAAGACCAGAGCACCAAAAGGCATGTTGCCCTGGGAAATGCAGGGCTTGCAGGCTCTTCCAGGTGAGGAGATATTTAGAGGGTCTGACGTTGGACTTAAAGCAGTGTGTTCGTTGTGGGGACCTGATGAGGGCTGAGCACAATTTCTGATATAATCGTGTAGGATTGGAAGACACGGAGGAAAGAATCCCTGAAAATAACAATTGTTTTGTAAGCTCATAGTTTGCTAAATTAGGCAAACTATCTTCTATTTTATTGTTCAGATAAATTGATTTTCAGAGAGTTTCTGAAGCCAATAATGAAGTTTGTTTCTTTTTGTTTTGTCTTTTTGAGGCAGGGTTTCTCTGTTCTGGCTGGCCTGGAATTTACATTGACTCTCCTGCCTCAGCCTCCCCAGTGCCAGGATTACAGGTAAATGCCACCGCACCTGGCAACAGTGAACTTATTTAATGGTCAGCAGTGTTGCCTTCCTGGGCAAGAACCTTCTGGAACAAATACTAAAGTTGTGTGGATTGAAGCTATGGCTGCAGGTGGTCTCGTGCTCAGGAGCAGCAGGACTGCCTGGTGTGGGAGGACGGTATATATTTCTGGAGACAGAACACTGTCA
>PVIR01010018.1:0-51904 GCA_004026965.1 Petromus typicus
CACATAACAATACTGGGTGTGGAGACCCACACCCAGCAGCAACCAGTACCACATACCACAGTGCTGGGCGTGGTGGCTCACGCCTGTAATCCCAGCACTCGGGAGGCAGAGGCAGGAGGATTGCTGTGATGTGAGTTGGAGGCTGAGCTCAGGGCCAGCCTGAACCACAAAGCGAGACCCTGTCTCAAAAAAAAAAAAACCTAAAAAAAAAAAAATAAATAAATAAAATAAAATAAAATATAGTGGACTTTGCTAACGGATACATTTTATGATGGTCACCAATTTTCAATTCCAATGGCTGCCCACTAGATGGTGCCAAGTTACTAAAAGAATCTACCAAACATTAAAAGATTAAAGTTAAGTACGAGGCCAAGCAATCACCCTCCATACAACAACGAGTAACTTCTAGTTAAAGTACATTTTGTTTGTGTTTTCTGCGGTACTTGTGACTAAACTCATAACCTAGTGTTGGCGAGGTAGCCAGAGCACCACTGAGTTAAATCTCTGGCCCAAATGAATGCATTTTATTTTTATTTTTATTTATTTTTTTTTGAGACAGGGTGTCACTTTGTAGTTCAGGCTGGCCCTGAGCTCAGCCTCCAACTCACACCACAGCAATCCTCCTGCCTCTGCCTCCCGAGTGCTGGGATTACAGGCCTGAGCCACCATGCCCAGCACTGTGGTATGTGGTACTGGTTGGTGGTGGGGTGAGTCTCCACGCCCAGTATTGTTATGTGGTTACCAGGGATCGAACCCAGGTCCTTGTGCTTGCAAAACAGGTGCCGGAACCACTGAGCTATATCCCTGGCCCACAAATGAATACATTTTAAAGCTTGATATATTCCTTAAAGAAATTTATTACATACAAATAAGAGTGATGATGGATTTGCATCAATTTTCTGTAATTAAAACACATGCTTTAAAAAGAAGACTTGGGGCTGGGGATTTAACTCAGTGTTCCGGCACCTGTCTTGCAAACACAAGGGCCTGGGTGTGATCCCCTGGTAACCACATACAATACTGGGATGAAAACATGCCTGTAATCCCAGCATCCGGGAGGCAGAGGCAGGAGGATTGCTGTGATGTGAGTTTGAGGCAGAGCTCAGGGCCAGCCTGAACTACGAAGCAAGACCCTGTCTCAAAAAAAAAAACTTTAAAAAAAAGAGGCTTAAGTAAGAGCATCTCTGGACACCACGTCATTTGATAAACAGAGTAATCAAAAGAAAAAATTATTTTTTGCCATACACCATAAATTAACAGAACCATAAATCTATGTTTCAATATATCTAAACATAGTCAATCTACATTATTTATATGTTTTGTAATTTCCAATTCACCTATGTATTATGATGTGTTTTAACTAAAAATGAATACTGGAAGCCTCTTCACAATTATTGCTGGGCATATTCAGAGTGGTAAAAAGTTCAAACTGTCCAGGGTGTGCACGGACAAGGTGCTGTTCTGCCTACTTGCTTCACATCTCACAGTGTAAACAAGTGTCCTTGTGGTCATTCAGCTTAAGCATCACCTTTTTACCACTCCTGAGCCTTTTGTTGGTGATTTTACTGTTAAAGAGCTTCAGAGCGTAGAGGTGAAGCGTTGTGTAGTGTTCATAATGCAAGGGGGCTTTGTGATACACTGAAAAAAGTACAAAATAGACAAGGTTCTCTCTGAGTTACAGCTGCTAGCCATGAATTCAGTATCAATGAATCAATAATATCAACTAGGTATCTCTAAATAGAAACATGCATGAAACAAGTTATATATTTATCAGTTGATGAAAATGTTATAACCAGAGACCTGCAGGTACCTAGGGCCGTGTGTCCCCACGAGTCACGGTTCACACCGTCTGACGACGTTAGGGAACATGAGTGCCGTGTGCACAAAAGCAGCTGCACCCCGGGTCTGTGAAGGCAGCCGTCCGGAGATGAAGGAAGGCAGTAGCATTTAAACAGGGAAACTCCAACTCATGTCTTACACTTAGGTATTCAGAAGTCAGGCCCACTTAAACCCTATTTCTAGACTTGGTTTGGAAGCACATGATAAATGGTGGACGATCTCTAACTGCTGGCTCTGTGTGCCGCTCTGTGCCTCACGTGTACAAGAAGTGGTGGTGAGACACTCGGCTGTCCCTGGCACACCGAAGGAGAATAGCAAGATACTGTTTTCTATTTGTCAGCACTCGTGCTTTGGGGCAGAAGACGACATGATTCATTCAGAGGAAGCATGTAACAGATGATCCGCTACGTCCAACCAGAGCAGCTGCCAGTTACCAACCCAACAGCAATTAAAAGGGGGCCACCACAATTTACCGACTCTTTACCCAGTGCCACTGTTTTCAGGAGCTACAAAGATACTTCTGTCATTTCATTAGCTTAATACAAAAAAACCCCAAAATAATTTGCCAAAAAAGCTGGCCATGGTGGCCCATAACTTTAATCCCACAGTGAGGAGGCAGAGTCAGGAGCAATGCCACAAGTTTGAGGCCAGCCTGGGATACAGCAGGGAGACTGAACTACAAAGCAAAACAATGTCTCAAAAAGCCACACACACAACAAAAAGGAGAGAGAAATTCTCAGAATGAAAGGACGCCTCCCCACCCTGCTGCCAGACAGAACTGGAAATTGGATCCAGCACCTCATCGTTGCTAAGCCAGGGCTCTGCCACTGAGTTACACCTACCCTGTAGGATGGTATTTCTGGAGGCTGGTTCTACTTTTGACCTCACTGCCCATTGAAAGGGTCAGTCTCTCGCGAGACCTAAGCAAGTTTGCAGATAAGTCCACTGACTGGAAAGTTGCAATAACAACAGTTTCCACAATTGAAAGCTGGGATTCTGTACATAACCACCTGCAAAGTAAGGAACTGAACTGTGCCACGTACAGATCTGCCACGCTTCAGGGAAAAAAGATTTCACCTGACTTGGACTAATATAGTGAGCTGTTAAGTCTCATTTCCTTTTTTTTGAGTCAGGGTCTCGCTTTGCTTTGTAGTTCAGGCTGGCCCTGAGCTCAGCCTCAAACTCACATCACAGCAGTCCTCCTGCCTCTGCCTCCCGAGTGCTGGGATTACAGGCGTGAGCCACCACACCCGGCACTGTGCTATGTGGTACTGGTTGCTGCTGGGCGTGAGTCTTCACACCCAGTATGGTATGTGGTTACCGGGGATCGAACCTGGGCCTTTGCACTTGCAAGACAGGAGCTGGAACCACTGAACTAAATCCCCGGCCCTAGAACACTTGATATAATCTTTGTCTTAGGCTCTGGGATGATATTTTCATTTGTACATGGGAATATTTAGCTTGTTGAATTATGTCAAAGTCCTTTATTGTACCCTAACTATGGGAGCCTAAACAAGACAAAAAGACCAAGTTCATTCTCCAGTTCCAATAAACACATCGCTGTGCAGGTCTCGGAACCCTCATCTACGGTGAACCGACGGGCTTGCTCGCCCAGCTGAAATGGGGCCACCTCCCCTGCCGTGTTTTCCGTGGCGTTCGTGCTGCTTTCCTCTCATGGGCCTCTCCATCAGGACTTATCCTTCAACTAGGGCTGCGGAGCGAAAGGAGAGCTCATTAAACAAAAATTGTTATCAGCTCTGCCTCATTCTCAACACACCTGAATACAGAATAACCCAAGAGAGGCTAACACGCCCCCCCCCTTTTTTTTTTTTGAGACAGGGTCTGGCTTTGTGGTTCAGGCTGGCCCTCAGCTCAGCCTCAAACTCACATCACAGCAATCCTCCTGCCTCTGCCTCCCAAGTGCTGGGATTACAGGCGTGAGCCACCACGCCCGGCACTGGTATGTGGTACTGGTTGCTGCTGGGGTGAGTCTCCACGCCCAGTATTGTTATGTGGTTACCGGGGAATCGAACCCGGGCCCTTGCTCTTGCAAGACAGGCGCCGGAACCACTGAGCTAACTCTCCGGCCCCTAACACACCCCATTTTTAATGCCATATTTTGATGAAAAAAATACACATAAGGCGGATGTATCCATTTCTTACCGCTATAACACATCACGACAAACTCAATGTCAAACAAGTTTACAGCTTTAGAAGGAGCGTGTCTTGGGCCTCCCCCTGAGCTAAAAGCAAAGCGCCCCCAGGGCTGCCCTGCTTCTGGGAACCCACGGAGCATCCCTTTCCCGGCCTTTTCCGGTTTCCACGCTGCTGACCTTCCTCGGCGGTGGAGCTCTTCAGTCATCGTGCACCCAGTGATGGCGACTTGAGTTTCCAACGTGGACCTTCCACTCTGACTCTCCTGCCTTATCTCTTTCACTTTGATGGAGCCTTCTGACGATATTGGGCACACCTGATGAATTCAGGATCCTACTCCACCCACCTGAAAATCCGTAATCACCTCTGCGAAGTCCTCCACCCCGCAGGACTGGGTGTTAAACCCGAGCCTTTGCACCGAGCTACCTCCCCAGCCACTTCTAATTTTTTTAATTGTGAGATAGGGTCTTGCTGAGTCACTAAGTTGCCCACACTGGGCTCCAGTGTAATATCATCTTGCTTGAGCGTCCAAAAGTGCTAGATTAGAACTGTACACCTTGCAAAGTCTTTTTGCCATGTAAAATAACATATTTATAAGTTCTGGATATCTTCAGGGAGATTTTAGTCAACCAACCGTGGCAAAGCAAGACACAACCTCCTTCCTCTTTGTAATTATTCTGAGGCTCGCTGACAGTAATGTCTGGTACCACTATGGGGGTGACCTTCTATTTGGGTCTCTAGGGATGACACCCCTCACTTGTGCCTAAAGAGGGGTGAGGAGACTGGAGACTCCCCATGAGGCCTCTAGCGCAAGCCAAGTCGTTTAAACAAGTACAGATTGTAAGGAATTTGAGAATCTAGAAAATTATTTCCTGGAAAATTCTTTGCCCTCATCTCCCCCGGGAAAGCCTCCATGCTCTGAAGCTCCCTGCTCTGGTATATCCACCTCAAGTCTCAGAGCCCAGCAGCCACTGGAGAGGTGCCTCTCAGAAGCAGACGTCTGGGGCAGCTTCCTCGTCCCCTCCAGGGCCCAGCTCGGTGATTCCTAAGTGGGCCCTCTGGCTGCTAACAATTAACTCCCCTTTCTCAAAGGGAAAAGCTGTGCTGTTACTTCTTACTGCCATCTTACTGCTTTTCTCGATTACTTTGTGCTACTTTATCTTGTTCCTCCACTGAATCCATTATGATCATTTTCTTTGTATATTTCATTGTTAAACTCTTGAGCAACTGGGTTTCCCTCTTATCAAACAGGATAAAGTGCCTTCACCAGGAAGCCGCCAAATGAAGAGATAGGAAGCCTGTGCCTTTTGGGGTCACTGAAGGGGTGGCCAAGCAGAGTTGTCTTCAGGTGAAGAGTAGGGTCACTTAAATGGAATGCCTGCAAGGGACTGTGACAAAGCGAGGACTCGGAGAACCAGAGGGGAGAAACTCAATGCTTGCTGCATTTGGGCTGGAGTGGAAAATGGGGGTTTAACAACCAGGGAAGACTCTACTTTACAAAGGACAATGAACCAAACGCTCCCTTTCCATTGGAGTGCAAAGAGGAGAAAAGGGAAGAAGGAGTCAGGGGCACAGCTGCCGGCCAAGTCCCACCCCCAGGGGGGTGGGGTGGGGGACAAGAGAGCCAGGTGCTTCTTGTCTGTCTCACTTCTCCCCAAGAAATTTAATCCTCCCTAATTTTTTGTTTGTTTGTTTGTTGCTTTTTTTTTTTTTGGAGACAGAATCTCGCTTTTGTACTTCAGGCTGGTCCTGAGCTCAGCCTTGAACTCACAACAATCCTCCTGCCTCTGTCTCCTGAGTGCTGGGTTTAAAAGTGTGAGCCACCACACCTGACACTGTGGTATGTGGTGCTGATTGCTGATAGGCGTGAGTTATCACACCGTCTCTGAGTAAGGACTCTCATTGTCACAGTCAGGGGCCATGGATTTAGCTCAGTGGTTCTGGTACCAGTCTCTCACTGACATGCTCCATGCTTTAGATTGATAAGTTGTAATGAGCAATAACAGACAAATTCAGGCATCTAGGTGTCACAGAAAGTAGCCATTCCCAGAAAAGCCTTGAGTTTCCTCTGTACAGCCTTTGAGCTCATATGCTTACCAGACCTTAGATAGGCTACATAACTGAATAAATGACATATTACATGGGCTAAACCAAACATTCCAAAGCATGGTTTGTATAACAAATGGTTGAATGTTTGAAAGAAATTAATTTTTTTAACCTGCCCAGCCAGTGGTTACACAAAGCAGCAGAATTCTCTTCCTCTTATTTAAACCAGGTATCTTCCCATTCCATATTAAAAATGTTCCATCTTTCTCCCTCTCTCTCTGTCTCAGAGAGGTTGAGATAGAGTCTTGCTGGCCTCAAACCCATGACAATCCCCCTGCCTCAGGCCCTCTACTGCTGGGGTTCATTTCCCTCCTGGCTAGAATTCTCAGGGTCCCATTCAGAGCCTGTGTAGGGACTGCTTCCTCTCCAGGCCTCTGGACACTGTGGTCTGGGCCGATAGCCACCAACCTATCTGCTACTTCACAGCCTTTGTAAAGATATTTCTTTAACTGCAATCATAGCCCTCCGAGTCAGAACAAAAGTTGCATTCAGTTTAATGAACTCACCCCTAAATTAACTTGGAGTCTCAAAAAAACTACGAAACCTTACTTTCCACTGAACTAAGTCCATTACTGAGAAGGCACCATGTTCTCTGAGAACACTGCAATCCCACCTGACACCTCCCGTAATGGGCACCGATTCCCGAGTGAAATGGGGTACTAGTTTGCCTCCTGACTTCCACCCCACTGGGCATGGGATTGTTAGGTCAGGAGTTGGTGGGGATGAGAGCAAATGGGCCTCTGTGTTGCTTAAGGGAAAAAGAAGACTCAAGAGCAGGGGAGAGGGGACTGTCACTGGCTCGTGAGATCGAGAGGGTTTCGGCCTCAGGTGACTGTAGGCACCATGCTGAATACGAGGGAGTACAGATTCCTGCCAGCGAGGTGCTGGTTCAAAGCAGGCATCTGCAACATGTCTGCATGAGACCTGCGGCCTGTGAAGTGTGGCAGCTGCAGCCACACAAACCCAGCAAGGATCCCAAGTCTAGGGGCTCGGTATAACTTTATGAAAACCTGGATGGAAAGATAGCTTGCTACTGCCCTCCTTGTTGACAGCACAGAAGTAGCTGGAGAATGATGTTGTAGCTCTAAGACCAGCAATTTTGTTGTGCTCTTGGCTTCTCGATTTGTACTTAGCACCCAAGCCCTTTGGAGTTCACAACTTGCCACAGATTGCCAAGGTGGCTGGAAGTAGATCTGTGGGATTTAAAGTATGTCCTGATGGACTTGTGGTCTTGATTTGTTCCCACTCCTTGTTATCCACCTATTTGTAACTTTTTGGAATGGAATCGTTTATCTTGTGCCATTGAATGTTGGAAGTGTTTAGCTTTGTTTCCATTTGTTCAGGGGCTTGCCCCTAAGAGTTAGCCTTAAATCTCTGAGGAGATTTGGGGCTTGGACTTTTCAGCAATGCTGAAACTGTTAGGACTTTGCAGTTCTCAGGGATGGATTAAATGCCTTTTACTTACAGGAATGTGCATGAGTCTTCAAGGGGGCCAGGAGCAGAATGTTATGGTTTGTGTCTAGATGTCCCACAAAGCCTCACACAGTCATAGGTGGGGCCTTTTCAGAGGTGGCTGGATCTAGAGGGTATGACACTGCAGTTGATTCATGGTGCAGTGCTTGGATCAAGGGCACTAGGATTAAGGGTGTGCTACCCACACTAAGTAGCCTGGATAAAATGTAAGGGATAAAAAGGGCTGTGGTTGGACCTTGCTGCTTTGCCATTTCTGCCTGCTAATAATCTCTTTCTCCTGCGAGGCCTCTCTGCCATGCCACCCTGCCTTGGAACCACTTGAGTATGGACTGAACCTTCTACAGATTGTGAGCCTAATAAACCTTTCCCCTTTTAACTCTAGTTTTCAGGGATTTTTGTCTCAGCAATGAGAAAAGTAACTATGACAGAGTTGCTCAGATGGGGAGGGCCACGAAGCTGGGGATGGCCAGGGCAGGGAACTTACCGGCTATGGCTGACAACCAAGCAAAGGTTCAGGCAGCCACTTGTCATCCATAAGGAAGGCCTGTACTGCTCATCTGTTGTCTGCTCTCTTCCGGGTGACCCTCAAAAAGAGGTTCCATCTGGGTTGCCGAAATGCTGCCAGCCAACCTCGGCTTATTTTGCTCAATTCCGATGGAAATCATGAATCGGTAGAGTGCAGCTCGGTCTCTGTTGCTGCCAGCTGCCACCATTCAAAGCCATCCTGTGCTGGATACCATGGATCAACTCTACTGGATACTGAGTCTCTCCTGCTGGTCTTTGGCCACTGGTCGCTAGAGCTCTTTTGTGGTAATAGCTCTGAGTGTTTATTCATCTTACATTGGAAACCATCCACTGTTCTCATTACTCAGGATAAAAATTCCAAGCAATTTTGATAGAGGAGAAATAATATAATTCTCTACCTGCTAGTTATCAGATGCATTAAGTTCATGTTCCTCTAAGTCGAAGGATGAATTTAGGGAACAACAAGGATCAAGAGTAGGAAAAACTTATTGAAAGAGATCACTTCTGAGAGACAGGAAAGACTGGCAAGTGGGGTGCCAAGACCCCATTTCTCAAAGGAACTTTCATAGACTAAGATCATGAGTTGAGTACATGGGTCAAAACAGTGATTAATCAGTAAGATTAAAATATACCTGCCTAAGATAACATTGGTCAACTGTGGAAGGAGCTCATGTAGCAGGTGTACTTGGAAAGAATAAGGATTTTTTTAGAAAAGGATGGATCAGGTGGATCACCCGGGTGACTGACGTCTTCCTGACTTTATTGGACCAAGTGACATCACTTATTCCCTGCGGAGGCAGATAGGCTGGTCATTCTATCCTTGGCCCTCAACAGTGCTCCTCCAGCCACAGTTGTAATTTGTCCTCATCCTCTGCACTGGCTCCCTTGCAGTCAGCCCTGTCTGACTGCCTGGAGTACTTTTAGCTAACTCAGCTATCTATAATAGTTTTACAGGACTTTTGGAGCTCACACTACCTAAGAAATATATCACAAGCAAGTTTACAGGAGCTCCAAAGCAGCATTTGTTTATTTTAACAAGGCCTGTGCTGTGGCATGCAGGGTAGAATACAGTAGTGAGCCCCTCTAGACTAACATCCCTGCATTGTTCTTCATGGTGAATCGTCCAAATCCTGCATGGATGTGGATCCTCCTGGCACATCTCAGTTTGGACTAGTTACATTTCAGTTACTCAGTAGAGCTCTGTAGAGCTGGCAGCTACCAAATTCCGCAGTATTCTGCCAAACATGTTGCAGTGTTGGAAAAGCACTGCCTTTGCTGTTTGTTAGTTTTGTACTGTTGTGGCACAAGCTACCACAAACTTAGCAGCTTAAAGACAACACAAATTCAGTATCTCAGTTTTCATGAGCCAGGAATATGAGTATGGCTTGGTTACCTGGAGCCTCTGCTCAGGCTGACACAAGATCAAGATGCCATCTGTGTTCAGTCCCCTGTACATGCGTGTGCACATGCACACACACATGCACAGGAGCACACACACACACACACACACACACAGTTTAACAATCACACACACATGCGTGAGAATGCACACACATACACACACAGTTTAACAATGAACAGGCCTGTCAAAAAGCACTGACTGTACAAACAGGAAGAAGTTTAATGTCTTACAATAATTTCATTCACTTGTCCTCTCAGTATGTTTAGATTCCACAAGTCATTGTGGCTCATCTTCTATCCCTGAATGAATAAAATACCCTTCCCATCTTCAAGGAGCTTACAAGTTAGTAAAGACAAGGCAGTCTGAGTAAGGTGTTACAGCCAGCGTAGCTGAGATGCTCTAAGCAGAGGGCAGAGGGCTTGCTTGGGCTGTGGGAGAGGCGCTCACTCAAGCAGGGAGGCCAAGGTGACAGAAAGAACAGGACACCAGTGGCGAGGCCCAGTGGAGGTGATGAGACCTGGTTCAGCAAGCAGCGGAGAGGGTGTTGACGGGGTTGATGAGTCGTTGGTCCAGTCTGGCTGGAATGTGGAGTGTGAAAAGCAAGATAAGGCCAGCAAGGTAGGTGGGGACCAGTTTTCAAGATTAAAGGTTTAAGCAGAGGAGCCATGGACAGATCTTCCTGGTTGTCATGATGTTAAGGGAGATAAACACATCCTCATTCCCAGTCTTCATGCAAATAGATCCTCTGGCCCATGCAAATGAAAAGCATTCAGTGTTCAGTGTTGGGACTGGGATGTAGGCAGTGGTAGAGTGTGTGCTGAGCTTACTTGAGGCTCCGAGTTCCACCTCCAGCAACAAGTGCCAGTGTTTGTCCTGGGAAGCCCTATTCCTCACCACTGTCTCCAGGGCCAGCATCATGAGTCCTCACTTCACTCTCAGACTGAGGGCTTCATTCCCTCTGTAAATACAGTTTCTTCACCTCCAAATAGCTTCCTCTTGTCCACCCTGGCAGCTCTCATTATCTGCAGAGCAAAACCTTCAGAGGCATACAATAAATTCTTTTAATTGGGTGAATAGTTTTAGGCTGTTTTTGCTTCTTGGGTATCACAGAGTGTCTTTTCAGCCACTTTCATTTTGCTTTTTTTCCACATCAAGGCACAAAAAAAATTGACTTTGAAGTCACCAATAAATTCCTGAGGAAAAAAATCCCTGACACCTGAGTATGAGCTGACACAGATAAATCACATTGTTCTCCTGCTGCACATAAAAGCTCATAGAACATCCAGGACCCCGGGGTAACCGGCAAAGTGGCAGCAGTTAATTGCCAGAAGCCAGTGGGCATGCTTACTTTGGTGGAGAGCAGGTCAGCAGTAAGTCAGAAGAGCCTCACCTACAGTACTGGCTAGCTGACCATGTTTCTACAAGTGAAATAGACAAATAGTCTAGTAAATCTTCCACTCTGGGTACAAGTGGGAGAATTCTAGGTCAAATGAACAGGAGTCAAGGTTGAGTCATACAAACAGTCCTAGCCCCTCATCTGCCTACTGGATTTGACTTAGTTTTCAGATGCTGTTCCTCTAGAAAGGGAGGCCAGGTCCACTTAAGAAAGGACCCTTAAGAAAGCACTCGTCTGTTAGTCTGGTTGTTAATCTGTGATTATGAAAATTAACTTGATAAAAACTTATAAATAAATCTGATGCTGGCAAAAAAAAAAAAAAAGACTACCCAGGAATTATATTGTTAACGTTTCTCCTGTTTTCCCTCAGAAGGACACGGTATTTTACTAGGGTGATTGTGCACTGATTTGACTTTTCAGGACCGCTGGCTCTGATCTTAACTTAAAGGACACAAAACAACAGTGTGGTCCATCAGGGTAGGGACGTATGGAGGGCAGGCGACCGATGCAGTTTGGCTCAGGCCCATTTCACAGTGAGCCCAGGGGGCCCTCAAATCTATCTGGTGGTTATTTCTGCAGTTCAGGGTTGCAAATCAGAACAGGGGCTCAGCAGCTTCAGAATTCACACCGGTTCCCGATCTGTGCTGTGAGGGTTACTGGGAGAAAAAGCCGAATGGAAGGCACTGGAGTGGTTCCTGCCTAGAAAAATAATACACCAAAAACAATACTGCACCTCTGGAGGGATCTGCAAGATTAGTGCCACCATCAAGGACTTGAAAGGGAGAGGGTGGTTTCCACATCACCCTTAGTTCACCTGTTCGACCTGTGTAGAAGACAGGGCAGTCCTGGACAGTGACGGGTCGGGCTGCCGGAGGCTTAACCAGGTGGTGACTCCAGCTGTGTGCCGGATACAGTCTCACTGCCAGAGCGAATGGGTGCGGTCCCTGGGAGCTCGCATGCAGCCGTGGTCTGGTAGATGCTTTTTCTCCGTATTTATCAATACAAGCCCCAGAAGTAATTTGTTTGCAGCTGACAAGATCATAAATACACCTTCATTCACCATTTTATCTCAGGTTATATCAACTGTTTTAGCCTGTTACCATTTAATTCATAGGGATTTTGTTTTGTTTTGCTTTGAGAAAAGGACTATGTACTTGAGGCTGGCCTGGACCTCAGTGATCTGACTCACAGATCACTGTATCAGCCTCGGTGATCTTCCTGCCTCAGCCTCACATGTGCTGAGATTATAGGAGGTCCCACCACGTCTGGTTCTGTTCATAAGGCCTTTGATTGCCCTCCCCTTCTGTAAGAGATCACGTTGGTCTACTCTGAAACATGACAGCAACTAGTCCTAGAGAACAAAAAGCAGCAATAATTTTATTGGTAAGACACAAGATAGGGAGAGGAAAACAAATCCAACAAAAACTGAGAGGTCCTTCTACCTCAGTAAAATGTGTACAGGGCCCGTGGTAGGGGCCCTGTGGAGACACCTCTTCTCCAGGTGAATGATACTTGGCCTCCTACAACCCAGAGACACAACAGTGACCAGGCCTCTTCTGGTTTTGGAGGCAGGAAGTCTTCATTCGGATGCATTAACCCTGCCCATTTGCTGAGCGGCCCCTAAGAAAGCTCTGCCTCACTGTGGCCCAGCAGATCCGTGGTGCCTGCTGTCAGGGACAGTGAAGCTGGAGTCCTCGGCAGCCCTGCAGGTGTGTGACCATGTGAGTCCTTCGGGCTCTGGAGCAGCCCCACCATCCTCCGTGGTAACCACTGCTCAAGAAACAAGTCTTGGGCCTCTGAAGGTGAACGCTGAACCACAGATTGCCAAGTGAGCATGAAGCCCGAGCTGCCCGTAGAGGGGGAGGGTGTGATCAGGGACACACAGCCATCCAGCTGTGCACACCTGGGGCTCCACCACCAAGGGGCGGGTGGGAGGCGGCGCCCAGGCGAAGTCCAGAGCACAAACCCATCAGCCACAGGAAGAGGCTGCAGCCCTTGGAGTGCTACTCTTCCCACACTGCTTACTCTCAGTGGCACCAACGCCTTCAAGGGTGCTTCTTACGATCTTCCAGGGGAAAGGAAAACTGGGGCCTGGCTCTCAGGAGACACGACATTGTATAGGATGAGCAGGTGGACAGTGGCGACGGCACGACAGCTCCTGTGGCGGAAACCTGCACAGTGGTGAGGGGAAACCCACCCAGTGGGCAGAACTACAGGCAGCGACCGGTTGTTCAAACTACTTAGAAGCAGCCAGGTGCAGTTTTACACGGTGTTTCACGGGCTGTCATCAGGGAGTGGAAACCGGCGGCAAGAAGTTTCCAGACGTACATGAACAGACCTCTGAATGGGTGAAAACATGCAGGTATGGCGCCAGTGACGCTCACTAGAGCAGCCTTGGGGAAGGGAGCCTCAGGCATCGGGGGACAGGAGGCCCTGCGCTGTGCCGTGCAGTCTACCTCTCCCCTAGACACCACCTTCTATCTTAGGCTGCCAAGTGCTCAGTTTGTTCTGCAGCAGTAACAGACCTCCTCCCCCTACTCTCGCCTTCTCTCCTACGGTCCCAGTTGCGACTCCTATGTGCCCATCTCCTTGAAGCCGTCTTCTACTTGCTGGAGGGGAGTCCCCCATTTGTGCTTATTTTCCATACACGTGTTATACACAGACCCACTGACTATAGCGCTGGGATTGAAGCACAGGCCTTTAGCACGCACTCCACTCCACCTAAGTCTCCCCTATTCGCGAGGCCTTTCAGTTTTCCTTTCGTCTTTCCTCTCATGTGTCGTGTTTAGAGGTCCCCCATGTCCTCATGCAGAAGAGGCGGGGCTCTGTTCTTCAGAGGTAGATGAATCCGGAACATGCGATGCTGGGGTGAAAGGCGTGTGATCACTAAAGCACCGCAGTGATTGAGAGGTTTAGCATTGCCTTCATCCCAATAGTCCTGGGATAGAAGAGGCAGCAAGTCTCAGAGGATGCTCTCTGCCTTGTTGCTATTGCTACACCGCGGGCCATGAACTGCCTTTGCTGCCTGGTGTGTGCCTGTTTACCATCCCAGCCTCGAAGCCTAAAACTTCTATGAACGATAAGCCAAATAAAACCCTCATCTAATTTTGAGTGTCAGGAATTTTGTCTCAGCCATGAGAGAAAAAGTAACTGACACACACACACACACACACACACACACACACACTCAGGGGGTCAGAACTGTGCTTGGGAAGCACTATGCCCACGTGCTCTCTTCCCACCTGAAATTGTCCCTTTTAGTCAATAAATCATACGGTTGTCCTACACTCAACGATCCTGTCCTTAATGTAGGAGAGTGTCAACTAGTTACTTGAAAGCATCATGTTCTCCTGCAGTACGTACCTACGAAGCACTGACAACGTGCTACAGGTCCTACACCACGCCGCTGGCTCATCTCACTCCCCGGTGCCGGGTAACTCACGCTGTTCAGCCGCCTCACCTCAAGGACAGACAGAGTGTGGACTGGATCTCGGGAAAGGTTATTTTCATTGTTTCCTATGGAACAAGTACATGGCAACACAAAAAATACACGTGGAACCATACACACTGCTGGGGCTGGGTTTGGGGATGCAGCCTAGTGGTAAAGCGTGTGCTATGCAGAGTTAAGGGCCTGGCTTCGGTTCCCAGCAAAAAACCACAATGTGTTTAGAATGGGTGGTATTAGCAAGGACATGACTTCTGGTTTTTTTTTTTTTTATTTTGAGACAGGGTCTTGCTTTGTGGTTCAGGCTGGCCCTGAGCTCAGCCTCAAACTCACATCACAGCAATCCTCCTGCCTCTGCCTCCCGAGTGCTGGGATTACAGGCGTGAGCCACCACAACCGGCACTGTGGTGTGTGGTACTGGTTGCTGCTGGGGGTGTCTTCCCCGCCCAGTATGGTATGTGGTTACCGGGGATCGAACCCAGGTCCTTGCGCTTGTAAGACAGGTGCCGGAACCACTGAGCTAAATCCCCGGCCCCAGGATGGATGTGACTTCTGCAGTGTTCCCCTTCCCTGGAAAGGGCACACTTCCAGTTTCTCACATGCACAGTGGGAAACCCAAAAGGAGGGTCAGGCCCAGAGGTTTATCCTAGTGTCTTTAAACTGATGGGGAGAAATACAAAAGTGTATCTACATCAGTAGTACCCAGGGTTTGTGATTCTCTTTTCTCAGCACAGCACAAGTGAACAGCCTGCTTCCTGCTGTGTGGTTTGCTTTTATTCACATCAGCTCTACTGGCAGCAGCTGGCCACAACTATCTACCCAGAAGGACGTTCAAGAAAAATTTATTCAAGGAGTTTAGAACCACTGTACCTTCTAATAAAAACCATAGGAAAAAAAATAGCTTACCTCGCTGATAAAAACAACGGAACTACAGTGCTAAACACCTAAGTGATTTCTGGACTGTTATTCTAACTCAACCATTAATCTACTAACTGGTTCTCAATGTACCTCTGGTCATTTTTTTTTGGTACTGGGCATCAAACTCAGACCTTGTGTTTGCCCAGAAGGCACAGTGCCAGTGAGCTACATCCCTGGCCTTGGTCATTTTTAAGACACATTCCCTACCCCATGTTGGCATTGATCTACAAATGTAAAACATTCTTAAGAAAATAAACAGGTATTAAGTGCATGACAAATTTTATAAGAAGAAAAGGCTGTGACTTGCAAATAATTTGGAGCATCTGTCAGAAAAAAAATGACAAGAACACACACAAATGTTGATGTTGCTGACCGGACTGTGAGCAGAGAGGGAAACTTCTCAAGCATGTGAATCTACCTGCTTCTGGAAGCGCGAACCACTTCTAGATTGTCTCTTAGATATTTCCCGCCTCCTCAAATCTTTCTAGAGGTTATATGCTTCATCTCAAGAACATAAAACCATTTTTAATCATTTAAAACAAGCAAACAAACAAAAAGATTTTAAAAAGGGAGTAGAGAAAGGTCACATCCTTGAAGCAGCTTTGCAATACAGAGAACACAGTACTGGCTTCCAAACTAAAGATTTTTGCATTTTTTGTTGTTTAAATATAAACAGCTGTCCCTGTCTATCTCTGTAAAAACTAGCAAGCTCTATTCATTCCAGCACATTAACATCATTGTACTTCATATAGATTTATACGTGGGATGAGGCTAAAATATCAAAAAAACTGACTGGTCGAGAGCTGTTAAAGCACTTTGAAACACTGACTTGAGACAAGATAAAGTGAAAATCAATCCTGGACTAAAATAACACATTTCTGATTACATAAATAAGTTCCACTCTTTACCAAAAATTTCCACTGTTGGAAGATTCTGATCCAAATAAGGAAAGATATAAAATAGGAACAGGAAGTAAACAATAGTTTGGTTCATCTCAGGAAGGTGGCCCGGTCCAAACGCCAGCTGCAAAGTCTCTGGGCTCTCAACGGAGTGTGACCAGCTCTTCCGAGGAGGTAGGGTGGATGGCCACTGTGTTGTCAAAGTCGGCCTTCGTTGCTCCCATTTTCACTGCAACAGCAAAACCCTGCAGCATTTCATCACATCCAATTCCCTGCATGTGGATCCCAACCACCTGAGGCCAGAGGGGGAAGGGAGGAGAGTGAGATTTACTAGACATGCAATCACGACATTAAGAAACACTGGGGGTGGAGGTGTCACCCTGTGGCACAGCACGCGCCTCACTGCCCTTCCTCAGGCTCTCCTCGCCTTGCAGGCCCGCGTGTGCAGCTATGCTCTCTCCTCTGTGCAAGACACCCCTGCCCGGCTAAAGTCCACTCCCATTTTGGACAGCTACAGCGTTGTGTCTTCCTGACCAAGCTGCAGCCTGTCACATCATCTCTCAGTAGCAACAGTTCTCGTCATGACTCTCTCACAGCTACTATCGAATTTTTTTTGAGGAACTAAAACAACTACAATCCAGAGACTAATCTCTAGAAGGGACACTGCCAGCTTTTGCTCCCCACTGTCTACACAGCTAAGCACTCACACCGGGTAGCACTCTGAAGGTCCCTGACTCGTTCATGCTGGTTGGCCGAAAGAAGGACATAAGAGCTGTTTGCTTCTAATCACATTCTAAGTAAGAATCTCTGTCATTTTAAAAACTATAAGTTAATCACCTCCTTCAGCAAATAGTTTTAGGTAAATAGCCCACTAAAACGCAAAATGAGAATACAAAATTAAGTCACACAAGCCTTTGGGTAAAAACAGATTGAAAAATATGCTTAATACTACCTGTGTATTCTACTGGTGGTTTTTTGTTTGTTTGTTTTTTGGTATCAGGGATCAAACTCATGACCTTTCACTTGCAAGGTAGGTGCCAGAACCACTAAGCTAAATCCCTGGCCCCCTGAACTGTGTATTTTAAAATGATTAAGGTGAAGGCCAGTTTCATCTGCAATAGTAGTGAAATTTCCCTCAGCTTTAATCTTTACACAAAAGAATAATCTAAAATAACCCAATGTTAACTAACCAGCTATTTTCCTATTGTTCTATCTCTACGCAAACCCTACAAAAAAAATGTAATTCTAAACGACCAATCTGTTCTTTCTGCTTTGTTTCTGCTTTTGTTCAGCCTTTTTGTCTCTAAAAACCAACTTCTTCAGCTTAGCTCGCTCACTCACTCTAACGAAAGAAGTGCCACTTACCTGACTCTAGAATAAACAATAAAAGGTCTTGGGTTGGGGATTTAGCTCAACGGTACTGCACCTGTCTCTCAAGTGCAAGGTCCTGAGTTTGATCCCCGTACCAAAAAAATAAAAATTTTTTTAAAATGGCTACCCTGAGAACTTTTGTTATAATCATATATATATATAATATATATGATATATAATATTAATGTGTGTATATACACACACACACACACACACACACACACACACACACATATATTAATGTTAATATAAAACAGTAAATTCCACATCAAGTATTGCGTATGCACTAAATACAGCTAAACTTTCAGGAACTATGATCTAAACTGAACTTATAAAAAACCCCTGGCAACAGCAGGAACTCTGTTCTTTTCCTCTCCATTTGTCTCTGGCAGATCGCCAGGCAATGTTTACCAAATGAATAAAGGGAGACTATGATGAAATAATAGATATGACAGATAAACAGGGATGCTGCTGACTCAGTACCCAGAAATCTCAGCCTCCTGAGCAGAGAACAGAGCCTAGAAAGAACAGCCTGGGTTCTGCTCCAACCACCCCGTCAGTCTTCCTTGGCAAGATTACCTTAACAGGAGACTGTGTTTTGTGGCTTTGGCATACAAGCCCCTGATAAGATACAGACTATTCTTTTTTTGGTAATAAAACTATATGCAAATCTTCACCTAAGCCACTGTTCTTTATAGAGCCAGTGTTTCAATGTACAATATATTGCTAAAAACAAAACAAACAAAAATTATCCTCATTCCAGTTTGGGGTGGGATATCTGTAGCTCAGCCATGGAGCACTTGTCTAGCAGGCATGAGGCCCTGGGTTCAATCTCCAGCCAAAACAAAATTCCAAGCAATTCTGTTAAAATTCCAATATTTAAATCAACTAGTAAAAACAGTCCAATACTTTGTTTTATGACAGAAATTTAACCCATTTATAAAATAACAAAATAAACTCCACTCAGATGCAAACCACGGTCAGGGATTTAGCTCAGTGTTTCTGCATCTACTTCATAAGCACAAGGGCCAAGTTCTATCCCCAGTGCTGCCAAAAAGGAAAAAGCAAACCCAAACGACACTGAGGTAGCGTGGCACACCCACAAGTCACACAATAAAAAGAAAATGAACACGTGTCGGGGAAGGAGTGGAGGGAACAGAAGCCCCACACTCTGCTGAGGGAACAGACAATGGTGCAGACACCAGAAACAGACAGGATCGTCAAAGATTTAAACCACTGCAGAGATTATTTTTGGGGAAAAAAAGGGCTGAATAAAATTCACTCTTTTATTCTGTTAAATGTAACTTTATCTTTCATTAAACTCTTACTTTACAGACACTGCCGAGTTCCCTGTCTGTTCTGGTCAATGACGGCTTGCTTTGGGTGGTCTTTTATCCTTCTCCTTACTTTATGAAAGGAATAGAACTTTTTTTTTCCCCCAGAAAGTATTGCACTTATTTATTTCCTTTAATCTTTCAAAAGTGCCTCTCCTCTTTTTTTCCAAACTAATATTATACTGAGAAAGATGTTTATACGAACATCTTTATTATCCCCCCACCTCCTTTGGGTGGCTGTATTACAGGAATGAAACCAGATTGAAGACACAAAAAAGAAAACCTCATCGCTTATTTTGAAACGTGACAGTATTGAATTCAGATATTCTGTAGACTGCCAGCATAAAAAAAATATTTCCATGTGGATCTTTTAAATTTCAAAGTTATCACACTCAAGACCTTAGGTTACAAAGGACCACAATGAGAACCAGAATTCCATTTCTTCCTAGGACTCCAGGGGAAAAGGTTAAGTATCTGGAATGAGTTTCCTTTGGAAAGACTAGAGGGAAGTCGCGAAAACTCTGGCCACTGTTGAAAGGCACTGGGGTCTTTCTGGAAGAACTCCAGGAGGAACAAGCTCATTTCCATTTCCACCCAAGAGTCCAGAACCAACACGCCAAAGGAGTGAGGTCTCCTCAGCTCCAGGATTCCACTTCTGGGACGGTGACCACAGGTGCCTGGTGAGAGACAAACCTGAGCGTCTGAAGGCAAATCTCAACCGTGGTTTTATTTTTTGATTTCTGATGTTAAGAGGAATAGTTCTAAGGTGTTTTGTAAACATCTCTCTACAACCTCTCATATGTAAAGCTCTAGAAAATATATAGAGAAAGATATCTAAAAGATGTTCATCCTCCTGTCCCCAAACCAAACACTAACATCCTTCTCAATTCTGTGCAGCGCTGCTGAGCTTTTGTCCGTACCTTTTCTTCTTTGTTGGCACAGATCATTTTCATCACACATTTTGTTTTCCTTGTGGTCACTGCATGGTACATTGGGGTGAAGGAGGTTGAATAGATCTTCACATTGTCTTTCCCATATTTATGAATGGCCTCATCTATAATATACATTTTAAAGAGCATTTACCAAAAAATAAAACAATAACAGAGATGGTCAGAAATACCATAATCTGCATACATAATCTGAATCTAATCTCCTGAGAAAGTCACAAACAAACCCCACAAAGGGCATTCTACAACACAGATGTCAACGCCACATAAAACAAAGGGACATAACGCCTTGACTCTGTATTAAAGGAGACCAAAGTATAAAAACTATATATTATCTACTATCCTAGAATTCAGGAAAAAATGCTGAGAATAACATAACTGAATAATGTATGTAGGTTTATGAACAAGAAGCAAAAATTTTAAGGACATACGGGAGTCTTTTATATTTTTTTGCAACTTTAAATGCGATGTTCAACTAAAAAAAGTAAAAAAATTCAGATAAGTAGGACTGTGTGGGAAAAAAAATGTACTCTATAGTATGTGTAGCTCTGAAGTAAACTAGAGCTGTGACTAGAGACTAACCAAAAATACATGGGTGATACACAACTGTAATCCCAGCCCTTCAGGAGGAGGCTGAGACAGAAGGACCGCTGCGACCTCGAGACTAGCCTGGGATACACAGTGGTTTCAAGGCCAGCCTGAACTACACAATGATATCCTGTCTCAAAAAACAAGCAAACAAACACACACACAAATTATCAGAAAGAGAAAAGAAGAGGGAAGAGAAGGAGGAGAAGGGAGGAGGAGGGAGGGGCAAAGAAATAATGGAGGGCAGACAGACAAAGACAAAGAGAAGCTAGGGATGCTGGTGTGTGCCAGTAGTCCCAACACTTAGGAAGCTGAGGCAGGAGGATCACTTGAGCCCAGGAGTTTGCGGGCAACCTAGGAAACACAACACAGCAAGACTCTGTCTAAAATAAATTTTGAAAAATCAAGAGCATAACTTGGAGACTGAGACAGATGTAGCTGATTGACAGACAGCTAGCTCAAAGAAAGAAGCCACAAATAATCTTTAAGTACCTACCTTCTGTGAGCCCTACTGTCCCAATAGGAGGATGACTGAAGACCACAGTGGGGATGTTGTCATAGTCTAATTTGGAATCTTCTTTGCATTCGAAAAGTCTATGGGCAAGTTTTCGGCCAGCAGCTATCGCAACTACAGAGACAGTTTAAAGTTAGTGTTGGGCCAGGGAGGTAGCTCAGTGGTTCTGCACCTGCCTGGCAAGTACAAGGTCCTGAGTTTGATCTCAGGTACTTCAAAAAACAAAAAGTATTTATCTTAATGTTCTCTCTAGTACAGAAGAACTGTCCTACTCATTCTTTGGCCATCCGGCATAACGCAGTGGCAGTAAACAATACCCCCGAATATATGTTAATCTATATATTAATTTTTTACTGCTATGCTGGGCATACTGCAGCTGCAGTCAAAGGTATGAAAACTCGGACCACTTATGCCCAAAACACGGGGATCCCCATGTGGAGGATCCCCAGGGCAGTCTCAGAGCTGCTCCAAACTGAAGTATCCACAATATCTACACCTCCGCCTGAACAATGATCCCCTTTCACTCCCCAGCAAGACAAACCATATGTAGCACCTTTCTTTGCTTAGACATGCAGGCAGCTTTAACATTAGCCCCTAGGAAACCACAAGGTACTGAAAACACTTAAAACATGTATAAAAATCCCATTTCCCCATACTAGCCAGGTCAAGATGAAACAGATAACTCTCTAAATATGAACTGGCTCCACCCCCCTAATACTAAACAGAAAAACCACATGGGAAGGATAGAAATCGAAACACAAATAACCCAAGCCTGTCATAAATCAGAAACAAAGAACTCTCTGTGGGCAGCACAGACCAGCTACTATGTACGTTTTAGCATGAGCCAAACAAAAGGAAGAAGGCCTGTTCATTTCCCTTTCTTCAGCTTGGTCTCCTTGAGTATCCAATGTCCACAATGTCAAACTGTCTCTCGGTAGCCCCATTATTAACATGCTGTCTTGGGGTGACTCTTCACTTTATGAATGGGTTCGTCAAAAGCTGTCTCTGTCAGAGAGCTGGCTTTCCCTGGGGACTTCAGAACCCCGTATCGTGGAGAAGTTAGTTTGTGACTAGAGCCGATCTGACAGGGTGCTCTGTTCGCTGAGTCCCAGAGCTTCCTGGTATGCTCGCCGTGGCTGATCCACACTCCCTTTCTTGTCACGGCTGGCAGCAGTCGGGGCAAGTAACGCTGTGGTCTCTTTTCATTGGGAAGCAGTGGGGATCAAGACCTTTTCCAAAGAGACAGTAGATCATGGCAGACATTTTTAAACTCATCTCAATTTTCTCTGCATTCTGCAGCCACTTGCTTTTTTTTCTCAGCACCTTCTGATTTTCACTCCATACACGGACTACTTGCCGAGGGGGGCATCTAAGATATGTTTTCAACTTTTTCCACTAAAGTGTACCTCCTGAGGCAGCTTCTGTATACCTCAGGGGTTCAGCCTGAAGCATTGCAGTACATTCCTTTGAGGCATAGTCTTTTGTTATTTTTAAAAACCCAAATAAAGGGGCCGGGGATTTAGCTCAGTGGTTCCAGCGCCTGTCTTGCAAGCACAAGGACCGGGGTTCGATCCCCGGTAATCACATACCATAATGGGTGTGGAGACTCACGCCCAGCAGCAACCAGTACCACATACCACAGTGCCGGGCGTGGTGGCTCACGCCTGTAATCCCAGCACTTGGGGGGCAGAGGCAGGAGGATTGCTGTGATGTGAGTTGGAGGCTGAGCTCAGGGCCAGCCTGAACCACAAAGCAAGACCCTGTCTCAAAAAAAACCTAAAAAAACTTAAAAAAAAAAAAAAAAGGATGATCTCTAGGCTCCTCCAGCCTGTTCACTGCAAGGCAAAGAAGATTCCTCTCTTTATTGGATAATTCAGTGTCTTGCCCCAGCATAGGCTTCACACAGGCTGCCACGTCATCTCACTTGGCCTGCTCCACCAGTTTGGCCAAAGCACAGTGCCTTTTTATTCACAGCTGGATGCTCTGTGGCCCAGCAGGTGGCCAGGGTGAGACTATTGTCCCTGGATCTTGCTGCTCACAGGCCACCCTGATTATTGTTAGGAATAGTGTACTACATAGCTGAAAACTGCTAAGAATAGATTTTTGTGTTCTCACACACACCTAAAAAAGACAAATAGGTGAGTTAATCTATATATTAATTGGCTTGACTTAGCCTTCCACAATGTATATTTCAAAATATCATGGTATATGGCATATATGCAACTTTTATTTATAATTGAAAAAATGAATCAGGGCTAGGGAGGTAGCTCAGTGGTAGAGCACTTGGCTAGCATGCACATAGCCCTGGGTTGGATCCCAGTACCACAAAAAAAGAAAAAGAAACTTCCTAAAGGAGCTAAAAGGGCTTGCGTATGTGACAGGTAATTTTCCATCTGGAGGTAAGACCCCTGGCGACATTCTGGAAAGGGCTGTGAGGTCCCAAGAGGGACAAGTTGAAAGCAGAAGCAGTGACATCTGGGGTCAATCCGACAGAGGTGGGACAAAGAGCTTGAAATGTGCTTCTTAACTCAGAAGTGGGTAGAGCAGCAGAATGGGGGAGGAAGGAGAGTCAGGCTGGCTTGCAATAGACACTCATAAGAGAATGTGGGTTTAAATTATTTCTTCTAAGTCACCTTTGTCACCATATGCAATCCTGAGACCAACGTACAGAGTGCTTCAGAGGGTGAGCACCTACCTACATGAAAATTTCCATCTTCTCTAAGCATTTTATTGAGTCCTTTAAGGAAAAAGTGAGTATCACTCAGAAAATGTCAGGTATCCAGTCAACATCAGTTTCAGTACATTTTCGTCATTTTGACAAGACAAAGACACTCATCCTTTGGGCTTTGCAAAGTGAAGAACAGGACAGTTTCATGCAGCACGTGTGGCTCCTCTCCCTTGAGAGGAGGAAAGAAGCATTACCTGGAGTCAGAAGCGCTTTCCCACACACGTCCCCAACTGCGTAGACACCTCTGACACTAGTGTTCTGGAATTCATCTACTATAATATGACCTTTCTCATCAGTCTGAATTCCCTGAAATCAAAAGGGACATCACATGAATACCAGATGCATCCACTACATGGCAGAGCAAACCTCTGACTTTGTCTCATTTCTCATCGGACATCCCTCAGCCTGACCGCCAAGAATCCACAAGATTCAACAGCAGCGTGATAGACACTGAAAGCTGGCAATTTTAAAAATCTTTTGCTTACTGTAAAAACTGACATATTATACCTAATTCTGAGTGAGGGCTATTTCAGTAAGACTTGACATTGCAGGGTACAATTCATCTGGGTAGGTAAACAGAAAAAGGCCTGCTCAGACGGACCACTTGCCGAGGAGGGCATCTAAGAGGTGTTTTCAACTTTTTCCACTGAAGTGTACCTCCCGAGACAGCTCCTGGATAACTCAGGGGTTCAGCCTGAAGCACTGCAGTACATTCCTTTGAGGCATAGTCTTTTGTTATTTTTAAAAGCCCAAATAAAGTCTGAACTCTATTGTAAAACATGTTTCCCACAACCATTTCTGCCCAAAACTGTTGAGTCAGTTTTGCTCTAGGATGTGCTGTGCTTCTCTTGCAGCTCTGCAGAGCCCAAGCAGATGTACTCCAGTGTGACAAGCCCAGGCACAGTGGGAGCAGGAAGTAGAGCGGATCATCCCGGAAGTTTGGTGGTGATGGGGGCGTGGCCAGACAGACTGGTACGCAAATCCCACTTCTGCCACTTCCTAGGTAGGAGCCTTTGTATGACCACTTATTTATCAACAGATACATGAACTTCCATTGCAGATGCGTTTAACCTAGTTAGGGAAATAGTGATGTTACACACAGACATTCCTCCTCCCACAGAAGTTACAGTCTGATACATTACCTCATTTTTATGTTTCCTCACTTTTGTGTCTCAAACAGTCTCAGGCAAGATTAAGATTAAACTGGATTAGTAACCCACTGACAAGATCGAAGAAGCAGTAATCGTTTAATCTGCATCATACTTAAACATTACTGAGAACAAATATTTTGTACAAGGCAAAATCTCTCCTGAAAGGTAAAAAGCTGGATGACTAATTTTATTACTATAAAAATAAGACAACTTGTGGGGGCCGGGGAGTTAGCTCAGTGGTTCCAGTGCCTGTCTTGCAAGCGCAAGGGCCCGGGTTCAATTCCCCGGTAACCACATAACAATACTGGGTGTGGAGACCCACACCCAGCAGCAACCAGTACCACATACCACAGTGCCGGGCGTGGTGGCTCACGCCTGTAATCCCAGCACTCGGGAGGCAGAGGCAGGATTGTGATGTGAGTTGGAGGCTGAGCTCAGGGCCAGCCTGAACCACAAAAGCGAGACCCTGTCTCAAAAAAACCTAAAAAAAAAAAAAAAAAAAGACAACTTGTTTAACCAAATTTCACTGAATAAGGCTGAAAACCAGTCAAATAGATCCTTGAATGTTTTATTATTTAAAATGCTGAAAAATGAACTGGGCACGGTGGTGCATGCCTGTAATCCTAGAACTCAGGAGGCAGAGGCACAATGATGGCTATGAGTTCAATGGCAGCCTGAACTTCACAGCAAGACTCTACTTCAAAAATTAAAATAAAATAAAATGCTGAAAAATACACTAGTGACAGCTCAGTGGAGAATACAACTTAACATCAATAACTCTCTGGGTTCAATCTCAAGGAGGTAGCTCAGTGGGTACAGTGCCTGCCTGGCAAGAGCACGGTCCTGAGTTCAAACTCTGGTACTGAAAAAATAATTTTTTAAAATTAATAATGAGAACAACCATTAAAATGTTCAAAAAATAAGTATGAAATTAAAAAAGAAGTCTATTTATACCAGAAATTAATTTTATAATATAAATCAAAATTTTATATACCACTCAAGTTCCATCAAATATGTAAACTGCAAACATAAAACATTGCATTTTGCTAATAGAATAGGGTACCAGAAAAACTATTATGGTGATCAATAACAGCAGGTTAATGGTTACTGGGTTCATACTCTCCCCCTAGGGCTAAGTGAATTACTTCACATGTCATATCTCATTTATTCTTTTTCATAACCCAACAGGGCAGATACGGTTCCTATTACCATCTGCATGTGAAGCTCTTGAAAGAACTTGAAAAACCAACCTGCTTGCTCAAGGCGGTGCAACTGGTAAGCAGCAGAACTGAGGTTCAAACTGAGGTCAAACCTTGGGAACTGCACCCCAGCCCACTATACAAGCCTTCAAAAACTTAAAGAATGTTGTCCGTACAGAGATCAAACAGATCTGTTCCTGTTCCTGAGTACTACCTCAGTGCTACACAAGGACACACAGAGTCTGGGTTAGACCCTCTGGACAAGACAGGGTCAGCGTAGGGCTTTAAAGTAACACCGAGTATGAAAAAGGAAGTCTTGGAGAAATAAGCAGTCAGGAAACTGCTGGACAGAATCTCTGCTCTGATCCACAGTTACGACGTTAGAAAGAGAAAATATTTCAAAGAGATGAGATTTGATAACAATGTGGAAATGGAATAAAGAGAAAATAATTCAATGAAGTGGGCGCAGCAGAGAGGAGGGCGAGAAATCGCAGGGCCAGCAACAGATTAGGAATGTCTCGGGCACACTCATTCAGCTTACCAGCTTGTCTAGATTCAGGCCCCTAGAGTTTGGGTCCCGCCCAATGGCCCAGAGCAGGCAGTCGACATCTGCAATCGAGGTCACAGTGGGTTTTCTACCAGGAACCGCAGTAACAACACTGAGTTCCAAGCCCGTAGAAGTCTTTTTTACTTCCTTGACCTATGACAAATAAAGTGTGTTAAATGAGTATAACGGGGCAAAAGACGAAGGGAAAACGAAGAAGAAAATAAAATTTTAACATTAAAAAAAGAGCTATGCTGAAATTTCCAGCTGACGTAGACATTCACTTTGATTCAAAAGCCACCAATACTGGAACTCCTGGGGGCAGGCCTAATTCCTGGACGGGCCTTCTCTTTCTGTGGTGTTGGGAACTGGGTAAAAGGCCTGGGTGACATTTAAGTAATAAAGTGATTTGGAAGTGAGCTACAGCAGTGTTGCTAGGAAATATCGCCAAACTACACGGTCAATGCTTCTCCCAGGACACTTTTTTTTTTTTTTTTGAGACAGGGTCTCGCTTTGTGGTTCAGGCTGGCCCTGAGCTCAGCCTCCAACTCACATCACAGCAGTCCTCCTGCCTCTGCCTCCCGAGTGCTGGGATTACAGGCCTGAGCCACCATGCCCGGCACTGTGGTATGTGGTACCGGTTGCTGCTGGGGTGAGTCTCCACGCCCAGTATTGTTATGTGGTTACCAGGGATTGAACCTGGGTCCTTGCGCTTGCAAGACAGGCACCGGAACCACTGAGCTAAATCTCTGGCCCTCCCTGGACATTCTTAATCAGAGTGGGGGAAGGGAGACAAGACTCGGGGCAGGAAGCCAAGCATAGTCATCCCTCGGTGTCTGCTTTGGGGACCGGTTCCAGGGCCTCCAAAGATATCAGACTCCAAAGCTGCTGGAGTTCCTTATAGAACATGTCACAATATTTGCATAGAACCTGCTATATGATTTAAGTCATCTTCAGAAGACTTCAATGCTGAATGCACTGGACGTCTTACCTATATGGTTGTTAGACTGTATTATCTGGGGAATCATGGCAAGAAAGAAGTCTTTATAGCTCAGCAGATCCCATTCCCCCCCAATATTCCCAGCCCTCAGGTGGGTGAACCCGGGCACATGGACGCTGACTGCACGGTGCAGGGAGGGGCCGCAGAGTCTGACGGCGACAGCTTCCCTGAGTCAGCACCCTTGCGTCCAGAAACCACGTTCTCTCTGATTACTTTACTTGATACGGTCTATAACAAAAGGGCAAACCTGTGTGAGTAGATGAGGGAATCATTTTTACAAAGTTAATTCTCCAGAAAAAGTCTGCCCAGATTCAAGGGTAAGAGAGTGAAGTACTTTGTAATGCTTCTTTACATCGATAAATCTGAAAAAAGACATGCCTTAAAAATATTCCAAGTTATTGGGCCGGGGATTTGGCTCAGTGGTTCCGGCACCTGTCTTGCAAGTGCAAGGGCCCAGATTCGATCCCCGGTAACCACATAACAATACTGGGCATGGAGACTCACCCCAGCAGCAGCCAGTACCACATACCACAGTGCCGGGCGTGGTGGCTCACGCCTGTAATTCCAGCACTCGGGAGCCAGAGGCAGGAGGATTTCAGTGATGTGAGTTGGAGGCTGAGCTCAGGGCCAGCCTGAACCACAAAGCGAGACCCTGTCTCAAAAAACCTTTAAAAAAAAATTCCAACTTATCCTCTCAAAAGTAGACATAAATCTCAAAAATAAGGATGTGTGAAAAAGCACCTGAATAGAAACCTAAGTTTTACTTCTAAACTCAACTGCCAAGTTTGTAATCTTTTACATTTTAACTTCATTAATACGTTAGGAGAAAATACAGCTTCTTAAGGAAAAGGAGTAATTCAGAGTTCCCAGAAGTGGGATAAACTGACAGGAAGACTTTGTTTATAACCCTAACTGAGGGCCGGGGCCTGGAGCTCAATGGCAGGGGATCTGCTTTCCTATGTGCAGCTCTGGGTTGGATTCTCAGCGTGACAAGAAGCGAGACGAGACAAGTAAAAGCAAAAAGTGTGATTCCCGGCGACAGACAGCCGCCCGGGGCACACATACCTGGGAGAACTTCAGGACCTCTACACCGGTGTTCTCCAGCTCTTCAGTGCAATTGGAACTGATGAGTGAATCAAAATTTCTAAGTACCTGTGTACAGAAGTGGGCCACAGAGAGGGGGCGGCAGAAAAGAGATAGAAAAGAACACTTGATTAAACACACACTACAGATGTGGGAGGGTAACGTCAGTCCTGAATTATCCTTTCTTTTCTTTTCTCTTTCACTCACTGCTATAGTGGGAGCAGTTTTAATAAATCCTCTGGTATCCTACATCCCACCAAGATCTCTAACTGCAATTAACTTTCAGCAATTCCTGTTTCAGAATCCTAAAGCAATGAACAGTTATTACGCCTCTGCTATTTTCTTCTTCCTCTGCTCAGCTTGCTTCTCTTTTGCAAGGTGTAGGGAACAGAAATCTTTCCATTTTAGTGTCCGAGGGCCAGCCTGCCCTCTGTACAACTTAACGAAAGGTCCTCGGGCAGAATGCTTCATCCAGCCAGAAATCACAGCTTGACTTTGGAGCTCTGCTGTGTGATAAAGCACAGGCAGCAGCCTGTGAGAGGTCACAGGTCCGCAGCAGCTCCACATGGAGCTGTGCCAGCACAGGGCAGAGGGAGCATTCGCCTGGGCCTTTGGGACGCGAGAGCAGGAAGCCAGGGAACACAGTTCTCTGTAAATGCAGCAACCAGTCACTGCACCGGTCAGGCTGTAGCACCTCACTGCTTTAGCTATTAAATCAGGCTGGCTTTCCTGCTGTTTTTCCACTTCCTTTCAATATGCTGGATATATTTCAGTAATGCAAAATCATGTTCATGAGGAACATTATTCAAAATATAATCTCTTTAGGGCAAATTATATGACATGCTTAAAGTCCAAGAGAAAGCTTCGGGAGTACATGTTGACTAGCGTTGTGAATACCCCTCATGTCCTTCCATTTGTTCAAGTTAAGAATTAGAAACAGGGCCAGGGCTTTAGCTCAGTGGTTCTAGCAAGGACCGGGGTTTGATTCCCCGTAACCACATACCATACTGGGCGTGGAGACTCAAACCCAGCAGCAATCAGTACCACATACCACAATGCCGGGCGTGGTGGCTCACGCCTGTCATCCCAGCACTCGGGAGGCAGAGGCAGGAGGATTGCTCTGAGTTCCAAGGCCAGGGCTCAAGGCCAGACCCTGACTCAAAAAAAAACAAAGAAAAACACAGCCAGGGGCAGTGACAAACTTCTGTAATTCCAGCTACTTGAGAGGCTGCGGCAGGAGGACTGCAAGTTGGAGTCGAGTCCAGACTGAGTCATTTCATGTGAAATGACTCGCCTCATAACACAAAATTTAAAAAGGGCTGAGGGCATGGTTGAGTTGTAAATGCCTAGATCCACCAGGCCCTCAGTTCAACTCCAAGAACCATAAAAACAACATTAGACTCATAGCCTTTGAGAGACCAGAGGTCTGATAAACACTCCCTGCAGAACGAGGCCCCAAAGGCTTAAGCGACTTGCTCCAGTCGCGTGTTTGTCAGGGACAGTCGGCGGTGGGAGCACTTCTGTCACTGCCCATCCTGCTCTACCGAAGCTCTCACGTGGTGTCCTTGTCACAGCAGTGCTCCACAGCCACTAACCAACCACAGAGGGAAAGCGGCACTCGACCAAGCGATGACAAAGATGCAGGTCACAGCTGAGCAGAAAGGGCCCTGGCTGGGGCTTTCTCAACCCTTGGCCGACACCCAGTTTTGCTTCTCACTACTCAGCAGCCACAAAGCCTCTCTTGTCCTTGGTTTCTTCACCTGTAACATGAAATTCAGCAGCCCCCTTTCACACGGAGAAGTTAGTGAACTGTCTGGACCGAGTGCTAACAATCCAACACAACTCTTCACATGAAATTCATTTCCAGAATTAATAAATGAACATGGCTGAAATCTGCATGCTTCTTTATTGGGGGGAGAGGAGGAGATGGAGGAGGGGACGGAAAACAGCAGGAGGCGGCGGGGCGGAGAAAGCAGCAGCCAGTCTGATCAACTTAGACGTTTCATGAGCTAGCAGACAGATGGGATGTAAGGTTTAATTCAAACCAGTTACACGCAGCCCGTGTGGCCCAGACTGATGGACAAAACCGCCATAACTTTGTGCTCTAGTATTTAATGATGATGTAATAAAAGATTTCTTCCTCTCAGAAAAACAAAAACAAAAACCGACAACAGCAAGCAGGACAGGCCTACCTTATCGTGCCGTATCACTAGTGCTGTCTTAGAGCCCAGGGCAGAGAAGATCCCTGCTATCTCCACAGCGATGTAACCTGCGCCCACGATGACACTGCGCCTAAAATGAAAGCAGGGGTTAACCTTTTCAATTAATTAATTTTAGATTTGCAGACTCCTTACAGAGATTGCACGATATTTCCCTCATACTCTCTGCTCAGTTATCCCTGAAATGAATATTCTGTGGAACAGTGATACATTTGTTTCCTTTCTTTTTTTTGTGGTACTGGGGATCAAACTTAGGACCTTTTGCCTGCAAGGGAGGTGAGGCACCACTGAGCTACATGCCCAGCGAGACTGGTGGAACATCTGTCAGAACTAAGAGGCTCATGAGCACATGAGTGCTGACTAAACCTTAGATTTTAGATTTTATAAGTTTTTCTATTAATCTTCTCTTCCTGTTCCATGTACCACATTACACATTTAGGCACTAAACAATCCTTGTAGAACTAAAATATGTTTGTTTTAAAAGATCTCCTTTTTTTTTTGAGACAGGCCTTACTGCGTAGCCCAGGCTGGCTTGAGCTCACAGCGATCCTCGTCCTTCAGCTGCCCAGGGTGCTGGGATTATAGATGTGTAGCACCACACCTCACTCCTGTTTTTTTTTTTTCAAGAACACAAAAACCTAGATTCGATGACTTACCCACTGATCCTCACATCTAAAACTAACATCAGGGACAGGATTATTAACATCATTATTCTCTGAGCCATACAGCTCTCCTTGGTCCTTATTTAGTTCTATCCATGGGTTCCAGAACACATTTTGGGTTGAGTCTCATCCTGGTAAATGTTTAGGAGGTGGTCTGAGCCAGTGGAGAAGGAGCTGTGAGCCAAGAGGGTGGGCAGTGTGTCTGCCACGCTGTGGCCCAGCAGAGGGTCCTGCAGAGGGCGGTGTCACCCTGTGTTCTCTCAGGGCTTAGCACATCTTCCCGCACTGTTCGGGGGCGCCGGCCAGCAATGTTCAGGAAGCTGGGCACCATGGCACGTGGCTGTAATTGCACACTCTGGGAGAATGAAGCAGGAGGATCACATGCTTAAACCCAGCCGGGCAACTAAGTCGCTCTGCAAGACCCTACCTACCTCAAAATAATACAAAGGGTAGCCAGGTGTGGTGGCTCACACCTGTAATCCCCGCACTCGGGAGCCAGGGGCAGAAGGATTGCTATGAGTTGAGGATCACCTGGGCTACACAGTGGGCTCAAGGTCAGCTTGAACTATGAAGCAAGACACTGTCACAAAAAAAACCTTAAAACCCACCCCCACAAAACCCAATTCAAAGACAGCAGTCAGCTTGGTCTGAGTGTCGCCATGAAGCATTCCCTGGCGCTGTGGAGGAGCAACCATCTGAGGGGCCAGCTCAAGGTTAACTGAGGTGAGAGCATCGTTACTCACTGATACTGCCCGCAAACCTTTGTCAGAGTGGGGCCGAGGGCTTCAAACCGATCAGCAAAAGCTGCTGAAGGTGCAGCAGACTGAGCAGCACCAACCCCAGACAGAAGGTGACTCGACGGAGGCTGGGCTAGGCTGGCTCACGTCCACAGGGCCATGCTGCCGCCTGTCACTTCCCCTGATGAAGGGAGACTCTCTAACCCCAAAGGCCTGCAGTGTGCAGCAGCTTCCAGGAGAGAAATGATCTTCCTCAGTACTGCATCCCCTCTATGCATCTAAATTCAGGTAGGAAGGTTACGAAGATCAGTCAGACAAACAGATAAAGAGTATGTCAGCCAGGCATGGTGGCGCACACCTATAGTCCCACCTGGTGGGAGGCTGAGCCAGAAGAGTCACTTGACTCAAAGGAGCTTGAGATCAGTGTGGGCCACTGTTTTGACTTGCGTCTAGAAGCCCCCAAACCTCATGCACTCACAGCAGGGGCTTTTCCGGGTGGCTGGATCTAGGGTGTATGAAGCTGGCGTTAAGGATGTGAAGGCTGCCTCGTCCGGGCGTGAGTTCTGCCCTTCCAAGAACAGGGAGCCTGGCTAGAATATAAGGAACGGAAAGGGAGCCGCTGCCTTGGCTTGTGGCTTGCTACCTCACGGCTGGCTGCGCTATCTGCTCTGCTCTGCCGTGGACTGTTTCTTCTCTTCATGCCCCTCTGCCACGCGGCCCTGCCTTGGAGCCAGCTGACAGTGGACTGAAACCTCTACAAACTGCGAGTCAGAAGTTAAAACTTCTGTTAACTTTGGGCATCAGGTATTTTGTCTCAGCAATGAGAAAAGTAACTTAGGCAGCAACACAGTGAAACCCTAACCTCAAAAAAAAAGAAAGAAAGAAAAGAACATCAGAAAGTGGTTTTTTTTTTGAGACAGGGTCTCGCTTTGTGGTTCAGGCTGGCCCTGAGCTTAGCCTCAAACTCACATCACAGCAATCCTCCTGCCTCTGCCAACCGAGTGCTGGGATTACAGGCGTGAGCCACCACGCCCAGCACTGTGGTATGTGGTACTGGTTCCTGCTGGGGTGAGTCTCCACGCCCAGTATTGTTATGTGGTTACCTGGGAATCAAACCTGGGCCCTTGCACTTGCAAGACAGGTGCCGGAACCACTGAGCTATATCCCCGGCGCCCAGAAAGTGTTTTTGTGAGAGCAACACAGCCTTCATTTATGGAGAACCATCTGCATTAACTTCTACGAAAAAATCCAGAAGAAGTTGGATACATCATGTCAGTTTAGTCATGTTATCATCAGATGCCATACCAACCAGAGAAAGATGAGAATTCACTACTGAGTTTTCAACATTTCAACCCTGATTTGATCTGAGTTCTAAATCTTTTGCAATAGCCTCCGACCAAAAGCCTGAAAGATCTGAGGGACTGACTGAGGGACATCAGTAGGGGAGATACCCAACGCCAGACAAAGAGGCAGAAGATCTGAATTCAGCACACGCCTGGGACTGGCTGGCAGGGGAGGAAGAAGAAATGTTCCCAGAGGACGCTGGGAAGAAAGAGCTATTGTGGATGTGTCCACTCACCTTGGCAATTCTTCCAGCTGAAAAAACCCATCACTGGTGATGCCTAGGCTTGCACCTATGTAGGAAGATAGTTTAGATTACACAAGGTCATGCTTTCTCTTGAAAGATGAGTACAGCATCATATGAAAAAACCAAACACTTTCCATCAACATACTTTCTGTTTTGGCAAGTCTTAAAGTCTCCACTTGGGAAGCTGCTGACCAAGTTTTTCCTGAGTCAACATTTCTTTTCTTTTTGCAGAGAACAGCTTCACGATGTTGCCCAGGCTGGCCTCAAACCTGTGATCCTGAGGCCTCAAACCTGTCATATCTCCTGAGTAGCCTGGATTACAGGCATGGGTCACACCTGGCTTCTGAGTCAGCATTTTAATTTTCTCTAGAAACAGCCGCAGTGATGACTACATTACTTCCAAATTTCTCTCAAGAACCAAGATCTTTTCATCTCCCATAAACAGAGTCTATATTTCTGATGGCAAATGGCAGACCCCCATGAACAGTTCTGTTATTTCTAATATTCCTGCCAAACAACACTACCTACCTTCAAACTCAGGACTGAGTATCTTTTATCAGAAATGCTTGGGTCCAGAATTCCTTCAAATTTCAGATTTTTTCAGACTTTAGGATAATTGCATTTATATAATCAGATGTCTTACAGGTGTAGTCCCAGTCTAAACATGAAATTCTTTTATGTTTTGTACACACCTTACAGCGTGAAGGCAATTATTCAAAATTTTAAAATAATTTTGTACAAGAAGAAAGTTTCATGGTCTAGGACTTTCCACTTGCAGTATCATGCTGGCTCTCAACATGATTTTAGAGCATTTCATATTGTGTATTTTTGGACTACGGTTGTATATTTAGAATTAAATATTACTCTCCAATCAAATCCTCATCAAACTTACCATTTTAGTGAAAGGAACCAGCTTCCTCCAGTGACCCAAAGCCTTGAGTTGTCAATGGGTGCATCTTCCTTCTTCAAACCACCCCCACATCTCATTAGTAAATTCTGTATCCTCCCATCTCTTCCCCAAAGTCCTGGGACTGGACCCAGGGCCTCACGCATGCAGGGTAAGTGTTCTACCTCCAAGCTACATCCCCAACACAAAATACTGCATTTTATCGGATCTGAGCACCACGACTTCAAGACCTAGGCTGACTTCAGGGGTGAGGAACATCGCTTTTAATGTGTGCCCTGGAATCAATGAGACCCAGTGCCTGGTTTTTTGTCCTCTGTGGCTCTCACGGCCATGGCATTACAGCAAGGACTCAGCAGGTGGCAGACCCGGACTGAGACCTTCCCATCACATGTGTACACACTAACAGAAGCTCGTCCCCGCCTCCTGCAGCAGGCTTCTCACTGATCTTTTCCCCTGGGTTTCCTCCCTTTCAAGTCAGTGCCAGATGTTCTAAAGGTCTTACTCGGGCTGTTCTGCTACTCTACAAGCTCGTAAGTGTTTTTCTGAGTAACTGTAAATTAGAGATTCCTCTCTTTAGCTTGATGAATCTCCATGATCTGGCCCCAGTTTTAACTCAAAGCATCAGAGCTACTGAATGTGCTTCAGACACTTCCTTGTTACCTGTGCTTCTGGCCCTCCTTTCTCTGCTCATCGCACTCAGTGTGTGAGCCTCTTTCCCAGACAGCTCCTCGGTTGGACCAGCCGGGAAGGACGCAGTCTGGCTCTCGTATCTCTGAACACTTACATTTAGAGTCCTCATTTTTTAATTTTCTAAAAGTTTGCGTATGTATGTATGTGCTGGGAACTGAACTCGAACTCAGGGCCTTGAGCTTGCTGGGAAGAAGCTACGCCACTGAGCTACATTCCTGGCCTTCCTACTTTTTTTTTTTTTTTACTTTATTTATTTATTTATTTATTTATTTTTAGGTTTTTTGAGACAGGGTCTCGCTTTGTGGTTCAGGCTGGCCCTCAGCTCAGCCTCAAACTCACATCACAGCAATCCTCCTGCCTCTGCCTCCCGAGTGCTGGGATTACAGGCGTGAGCCACCACGCCCGGCACTGTGGTATGTGGTACTGGTTGCTGCTGGGCTTGAGTCTCCACACCCAGTATTGTTATGTGGTTACCGGGGAATCGAACCTGGGTCCTTGCGCTTGCAAGACAGGCGCCGGAACCACTGAGCTAACTCCCCGGCCTTTACTTTATTTTTTTGAGACAGGGTCTTGCATTGTAGCTCAGGCTGGTCCTGTACACAGCCTCAAACTCAGCAATCCTCTTGCCTGTGTCTCCTGAGTGCTAAGATTACAGGCGTGAGCCCTCACGCCCGGCATTGTGGTATGTCGTCACTGGGGATCGAACTCAGGACCTTGTGCTTGCAAGGCAGGCTCCGGAACCACTGAGCTAAATCTCTGGCCCATTTTTATTATTTTTTGAATTTGTAAGGCATATATTAAAATTTTCAAAAGGTGAGTCTGGAGGTGTAGCTCGGTGGTAGAACACAGGCTTAGCATCTAAGAGACCGTGGGTTTGCTCCCCAGCAAACCCCAATAAACAACACGAGTAAAATATAAAAAAATGCTAAATGTATAATCCTACATACAGTGAAACTGATACTGGCAAGAAGCAGGTCTCTTTCCCAAGCTCCATCTCTAGTCCTCTCACTGAACGAGCCATCAGTACAGGGCTGGGGTTTGTGCTGAGCTGGGCACTGAACTGGGGCCCAGCAAGTGGGTGCTTTACCACCGAGCTACATCCTTGGCCCATTATAGGTTTTGCTTATGCTTCCATTTCTACAGCACACAGAAGGTCTTTTTGTTTTTCTTTTTTCTTTCTTTTTTTTTTTGCTATCCTGGGGATTGAACCCCGGCCTTTCTGCTTCCAAGTAGGTATGGTACCACTTGAGCTAAATCTCTAGCCCTCTCCTTGTGTGTATATGTATATATATGTATGTGTATATACACATATACGTGTATATGTATGTATATATACACATATATGTATATATATAAATACACACACACACACACACACACACACACACACACACACACACACACTGTAGTATAACAGACACATTATTCTACCCCTACCCCTTTCTTCTTTTATTTAGCAATGAATCTTGGGGAGATTGTACCTATCAAGGATGCTTATGCCCATTATCCCCAAATAAATTTTAAATTACTTTAGTATCTTTGTACTTCTCCCAATGATTGTTCTTTACTGTAGGGGTCATGAACACTTTTCAAAACTGGTAAAAACATATAAATCCTCTCTCTAGAGAGAAAAAAAATGTGTAAATTCTTACAACACTCAACATGTTCCATGTACATTCAGAGGGTGGTCATGGACTTTATGATCCAATCCCCAGAGAGCACAAAAGATTATAAACTATGGTCACATCCATGGTGTCTCAGACTCTCGCAGAGGAGAAAGATGTCAACAATGTTTCTTATGAGAGACCATGGCTGGGACTCACCACTGGGGATTTAGGCCCTGGGTATTTAAAATACAAAAGGGAGATAGGACCATATCTGAGACTTCTTACTGAATTAATCTTTTATCATTTTCTATATGAGAAAAACACATGACATAAAAAAGGTTTCCTTAGCTAGCGAAGCCACATCCTTGTAAGATTTGTCCCCTGTAAACAGTTACTATATCACACGTCTTATAAATTCCAGCCCATCTGACAAAATGAGGCTGAGAACATTGAAGTCAGGCTGACTGAGCTCCGAGTGGAAGAAAGGCCTGCCTTTGTTGCATCATTAGCTACTACTTAGCCAATTAAATTTAGGTAGGCCCCATAGAGACTTTCCGTCATGGCCCTTCTCAGGAGAAAACTGGCAAAGGCCGCTCCCGTGGCATGGCCTGCGGGCTGGGCACTGGAGCACATACTCACCGGGGATCTGGCTCTCCTGAGGAAGGGAGGGCACGCCGCCCGTGGCGATCAGGATGTGAGGCGCAGTGTACTTTTTCCCATTGACCTCTACTGTGGGCTGCGGATCACTGGTGAATGCTGCGTAGCCGTGGATGATTTCTATATTGGACTAGAAGGAAACGCTGGGTTAGCCCATCCTTCAGATAAACAGAAACACCTGCTACAACATATGGCTCTTTGATTTCTCCACTGAAGAGTGTGGTTTTCTGTTTGTTGGCGCCAAAACTATTCTGTTGCTCATGAACTCCGGACTAGCAACTGATACTCGGGGTAAGGGGGTTGCTAGTAGATGCCGGAAGTACACAAGAAGAAATAAATGTGCAATGTGAAAACCTGGAAAGTAAAAATACTTGCAAGTCACTCCCACAAGGAAAAGGGCAACAGCTCTTCTCACTTGGGTTGAGGGAGAATGTTCCTCACAGTGGAAAGAAACTGAAAAATGATCTCTCTGGGGGACGGGAGACGAGTAAGGAAGGCAGAAGAATACAGGTGAGTAGAGCCAGAGAGAAATACTCTGGCGGGAGGAAGCTGCAAAGCCTGTTTTTTCAGACAGAGCAGGAATAATCTTACAGAACTGCCCGACAGTGGCATTCCCGCTATAGCTGCAGAGAGCTCAAGACGGGGTCGGTTCCTACTGCATCCTGTGGACCAGGCTATCCAGCTGGGTGAGCCGCATGGGCATTGCTTCTGCCAGCCGTGATGCACGTCCTGGCGTGCGAAAGTGGGTGGCTTATGAGGATAATGGAGCTGTGTAAGGGCGATCAGACAATGGAACATTTCAACAGTCAGGGGCACGTTTAGTTCCGAACTGACGTATTGCTGCCTTGCCAATCCCCTCCAGGCCTGTTCCTGCAGGTGCCTGGCTTAACGAAACTGAATTAAGACCTGTGCCAAAACCCACAGGCCTGCAGAACATCCTTTCTTCGGGGGTAATGAGTTCCTGTGAGGTGCCAGACCAGCAGGGGCGTGAACTGAGTGGTGACAGTCCACACAGCAGCTATGGGAAGGTCTTTACTTCCTACAGTATTGGGTGGAAAGTTTCTGCTGCTATGCAGTTTCAGGACCAGCTGTAATTCCTTCATCAAAGTATTAAAAATACTAATTTCTGAGTAATCTCTCTCTTTCTGTCTCTCTCTCTAAACTGGGCTCAACTTTGCAATCCTCCTGCCTGGGCCTCCAGGAAGGCCACAAACAGAGGCACAGGTCATCAGTTGTCACACTCGGCTATCGCTCTGATCTCTCTTTTATTTCTTTGTTTTGAGACAAGTTCTCACCATGTAATTTTGGAACTCACTGTCTTAGCCCCACCTGGCCCCGAACTCACAGTGATGCTCCTGCCTCAGCCTCCTGGGTGCTGGGATTACAGGCATACAGATCATGCCTGATTCAGATCTCTTTTATAAAAGTTTTTTACTAGCTCCATTTAAGAAATCTGAGGGAGCCGGGGAGTTAGCTCAGTGGTTCCGGCGCCTGTCTTGCAAGCGCAAGGGCCCGGGTTCGATTCCCCGGTAACCACATAACAATACTGGGTGTGGAGACTCACGCCCAGCAGCAACCAGTACCACATACCACAGTGCCGGGCATGGTGGCTCATGCCTGTAATCCCAGCACTCGGGAGGCAGAGGCAGGAGGATTGCTGTGATGTGAGTTTGAGGCTGAGCTCAGGGCCAGCCTGAACCACAAAAGCGAGACCCTGTCTCAAAAAACCTAAAAAAAAAGAAAGAAATCCGATGCAGTATCTTAGTACATCAAGTACTATTTTTTTTTTCAAAGTTTATTTGGCTTACAGTTTTCTTCTTTTTTTGTAGAACTGGGGATCGAACTTGGATCCTTGTGCTTCCATCCTTGAGCTAAATCCTCAGCCAAGTGCTATTTCTGTAACACATGTCCTACAGCCTTAAAAATCTTTTGTATCCATGTGTCAACAGGACTCTAGGTCCTTAAGTATTTGCCCTTTCCCTCAATCTGGGGTTTAAAGTCAGAAAATAAGAAATAAATCCAAGGAATAAGAAGATTAAACATAAAAGTTGAGGTTAGTCATTAGTAGAAGCAATTCACCCTAAAAAATTCATTTATGGGATGAGGATTTAGTTGAATGGTTCTGGTGTCTGCCTGGCAAGTTCAAGATCCTGAGTTCAATCCCTAGGACCACATACCACAATGGCAGGGGTGGTGGCTTGTGCTTACAATCCCAGCACTCAGAAGGCAGAGGCAGGAGTATTGCTGTGAGTTTGAGGCTAGCCTGGGCTACATAGTGAGTTCGGGGCCAGCCTAAACTACAAAGTGAGACCTTTTCTCAAAAAAATAATAAATAAATAAATAGATTAGTTAATTAATTAATTACAAACATGGTGTTAATGAGATAAGGATGAACTGAATAGTAAGACTATACCATCATCATGGGGCTGGAGCCAGAGGTTTAGCTCAGTGTTCTGGAACCTGCCTAGCAAATGCAAGGTCCTGAGTTCGATCCCAGGTAACTACATACAACAATGTGGGGTGTGGTGGCCCATGCCTGTAATCCCAGCACTGGGGAGGCAGAGACAGGAGGATTGCTGAGCTCGAGGCTGAGTCCAGCACCAGCCTGAAATAAAAAGCGAGGCCCTGTCTCAAAAAGCTAAAAACTAAACACAAATAAATAAATAAATAAATAAAGACTATACCATCATCTAATATAACCCAAGCTATGTGGAAACTGTAAGAGAGATTGCGGACATAAGGGAAGGGTGCTGGGGTACAACCTGTGAGGAACAGGAGGAGGGCTGGGGTACACAATCGGGCAGGGCCTCTAGCACGGCCCTGCGTGAGGAATGCATGACATCCGAATGTGCAGCTGGAAAAGCCTCAGGAGAGCAAAGAGCACCATGTCTCTGCTGGAGGCAAACACACTTCAGCTCAATCATCTTGATCAGATTTCATGCATTAGTCTGAATCATTATTCAGCCTCCTAAGTAGATTTAGTCAGCAAGGACAAGGTTGTTCCAAGCAAATGAGCAACAGCAGGTTTTCAGCCCGACAGTGCTACTGATTTTAAGCAGCATCCTGGCAGGCTGGTGTGTGAGACAGTCTCTCTCTCTGATCTGTGACCTGAGGTGGAGGAGGAAACGCACTTGAGACGAGTCTGTCGGGCACACGGGCTAGGGACCTAGGCACGTATCACCCACGCTCCTCAGAAAAGAGACTGGCACGTGGGCCGGAGGCTTCCGTTCTGGCAGGTCAGCTTCAAAATCATTAATCAGAGAGAAATAACAGAAGCCGTAAGATACTTCAAGATATATCAAAAAGTTCCAGTTTGACCCAGTCCACCTACACCGCACGCTCAAGGCCTGCCATACGCACCCTGGTGAGGTTGTTTTGATAGATGGTGTTCAGGCGGCTCACGTAGGCGTCCCGCTTCTCCTTTATCACACTACAACACAAGCCGGGTCGGGAGTCAGACACGGGGTGCTCCGGTCTGTCAGTAACCGGGCAGCGATCCCTCAGCACCCCCGGCAGAAAATCAGTCTGTCAGCGAGAAGGAAGCACGCGTCTCTGCAGACACCGTCCTTCCAGCACCCGCCTGCTTTCCCAAGTGTGGACACCCTGACTGCACCCCAAGGAGAAGGCGCTGGGGCGGCACGCACAGTCACAGAGGCCTCTTTCTCCAAAAACTATAAGGACACCTGCTTTGGCATGATGCCAGTGCATGCTGGCCACTCAGGACATTTGTTGAAAAAAATGGATTTGCTAAAACGGTTCTGAAATTTTGAGAGTTTCAAGATTTTACGCAGTTTTTTTTTTTTTTAAATTAAACATACAGTGGCCATATTACCCAGGTATAGACCCAGAAGAATTAAAAGCAGGGACTCAAACAGATACTTGCACACGAGTGATTGGACTGCGCTATCTGCGATAGTCGTCACACACAAACGACTCTGAGGTCCAGGGACAGGCGGCGAACAGGCAAACACAATGCGACTCAGCAGTGAAGAGCAGGAACGGCCGGCACGGCCACGCCACGCCAAATAAAGCAGACAGAAAAGGACAGGACTATACGGCTCTGCGGGCATGAAGGACATCAGCCACACAGACAGAAAGGAGAAGAGAGGAAAGAGAGCTTGGGGAAGAGGGAAAGGAGAGTTTGGCTGGAGCGTGGGAGAGCTCTGGAAATGGGTGGTGGGGAGGGCTACACAGTACTGCGTACACGGCCGAGGTACAAACGGCCAGGCATGTCCCTAAGTTCACTGAAGAGAACACTAGGAAACGGTTAAAATGCTCAGGGCTGACAATGCGCATCCCTCATACCAGCTTGTGAGAAGGCTGAGACAGGAGGTTCTCAAGTTTGAGGCCAGTCTTGGCAACTTAGTGAGATTCTGTCTCAAAATAAAGACGAGGAGGAGCTGGGGAAAGCTCAGCGGTAGACCCGTTCCCTGGGGTGTGTGAGGCCCTGTATTCAACTCCTGTTAAATTTTTTGTGTATTTTACCACTATAATACCGCCCTCAAGGTGTGTGGCTTCCGTTCTTAGGAAAATATCCATTACGAACTGAACCCTCTGACACTTACCGCCAATTGAATCTACTCTCACAACTCTGAAAGCCGTAATCCGCGTGATCGTGCATGAACTCGGAGTGGACGGCTGTGTTCCACATGACCTGTTTAAAGAAAGGGGGAGACGGACACCAAGGACACATGGTAACTAGGTAACAGCAGGTAAAAATACCGACTTTGAAACTGAGAGTAACCTGAACACAGGGAAAGACTACAGTATGCCCACAGGAGTTTTTGCAGAGAAATTCTTACATGATATGTTTTTATTTTAATCTCATCATTTATCAAATATGAAAAAGGAGTACGGAAACAGAATAATATGAAAACTCTACCTTTTTGGGTACACATCCAACATTCACCTAGAAAAGAAAAGAAAGACACAGTGTTAAGAATATTTAGACTTATATGGGCCGGGCATATAGCTCAGTGGTTCCGGCGCCTGTCTTGCAAGCGCAAGGACCTGGGTTCAATTCCCGGTAACCACATAACAATACTGGGTGTGGAGACTCACCCCAGCGGCAACCAGTACCACATACCAGTGCCGGGCGTGGTGGCTCACGCCTGTAATCCCAGCACTCGGGAGGCAGAGCAGGAGGATTGCTGTGATGTGAGTTTGAGGCTGAGCTCAGGGCCAGCCTGAACCACAAAGCAAGACCCTGTCTCAAAAAAACCTTAAAAAAAAAAGAATATTTAGACTTATACCAGGTAGTGCATGCCTATAATTGCAGCCCTGGAACAGTGAAACGGGAGGATCGTTGGGAGTTCTAGGCCAGCCTGGACTACACTGTGAGACCCTTTCTCAAAAAAACAAAACAAAACAAAACAGCATTCACCGAGAGGACAGCAAAGCCACCAGATCATTTAGTCAGCTCGAGGGTCCCGGGGAATCTTACTGTGGAATATGTGGATGAAACACCCAGAAGGGACCGTCCATCAAACTGCTAGCGGGAATCTACAATACCTCTCGGGGAAAAATCAGGGAGATTCACCCCTGCTCTGATATATTAAAAATGTTCCAGACACAAATCAAAAAGTTTAGTTCAGCCTTCTGGTCGTCCACACAGAGAAAAACGAGGAGCTTTAAGATTCCTTTCAGTAAAAACTCACCAGATATTTTGGAAAACAACAATTCAAATATGGTTGGACTAAGACAGGCTCCTCCCCAGGTCCGACCAAAGAGCCTCAGCACATATCCTAATCCACACATTTCTATGCACATCTGTCCAATTTTCTTCTGATCACTTCCTGCTAATTTTAAAGCTGGGTTAAGCAGGAGCTTGAAAGTAAGAAATGCAGACTGAACTGTCTGAGTAATGGCTCTGTGTTCCCTCAAAAAGGAGCTGCTCGCAGAGCGAAAACTAGACTGATCTCATTTTCCCCTCGCCCTCCTGCCACAGCCTCCCAGACCACTGGGCCCACCGGCCCACCGCACTGGGTTTTGGTTTTTGGGACACATTACAGGCTCCTCCCGCACTCTGGACTTGCCCTCTACCGGGCATTTCTGAAGGCCTGTCACCTTATGAACACGGGACACAGGTACTGGTGCTGGCCGAGGTTTGTCTTCGCCACTGGTGTGAAGTCGTAAGACTTAAACAAGGTATCAACTGTGTATCCTTAACAATGTGCTCGCCGGTGAGTACAGTAAGACTGGCTACTCCAGTATGTGGACAGAGCCTATGATGCTGCTCACTCATTACTAAAGGAACTTGATAAAATCTCATAAAATGAATCTGAGCCAGGTGTGGTAGTGCATGATTTAATTTTGTTGTTGTTGTTATTTTTGTATTTGGCTTTTTTTTTTTTTTTTTTTTGTATTTGGCTTTTTAAGACAGCGTCTCGCTTTGTAGTTCAGGCTGGCCCTGAACTCACTAGGTAGCCCAGGCCTCAGACACATATCAATCCTCCTGTCTCTGCCTCCCGAGTGATGGGATTATAGGCGTGAGCCACCCCAGTCGGCACCGTGGTATCAGGAACAGAGCTGCGGCCTTGCTCTTGCCAGGCAGACGCCTGAACCACTGAGCTCAATCTCTGGCCCATGTTTTAACTTTAGAACAAGGAAGCTGAGGCAGGAAGACTGCCAGGAGCTTCAAGGTCAGCCTGGGCTGCATGAGCGCAAGGCCAGCCTGAACTAAAGTGCAAGACTGCCTCAAAAGAGAATTTGAGAGGGGTGCATGCAGCTCCCCGGGAGAGGGCCTGCCTACAAATGTGAGACGCTAGGTTCAATCTTCAGCAGAGAAGAACTAAAGATGGTCATGTTATGTATAAACATACACTTGCTTATGAACATTTCCATTATGCTATTAGATTAGCATAGCACATCACTGAGCTACACCTCCAGCCCCAAGGGCTCCAACTCTTATCTGCTAACAGCAAACCCGGTACAATTCCCATCATCATCCTGTTAGTCACTATTATTCTGCACTTGGGAATTATAAAGGATGAGCTGTGCTATTTGGTCTCAAGTCATTACTTAGTTTTTTTCCCCTCTGCAAAAAAACAAGTCACACCTGTCTAGTTTGCATCTTGGATTTCCTTTTTATTTATTTATTTATTTATTTTTTGAGACAGGGTCTCGCTTTGTGGTTCAGGCTGGCCCTGAGCTCAGCCCCACACTCACATCACAGCAATCCTCCTGCCTCTGCCTCCCAAGTGCTGGGATTACAGGCGTGAGCCACCACGCCCGGCGCTGTGGTATGTGGTACTGGTTGCTGCTGGGCGTGAGTCTCCACACCCAGTATGGTATGTGGTTACTTGTGATCGAACCCGGGTCCTTGTGCTTGCAAGACAGGTGCCAAAACCACTGAGCTAAAGCCCCGGCCCTGGATTTCCTTTTTATGAGGTTTTGCTGTAACAGAAAGAAGAAGCCACGGGGCTCAAGGAAAGGTGCAGAATTTGAGCCTCATAAAATAAAAAACCAACACCTATGCAGCAGTATAGGCACACTACTATTTTATTTTCTGAAGTTTCTGCTTTTTTGGCTTCTGAATTAAAAACTAAACAAAACAACCCTTACAGCTATTCATTTGTCCCAACGCTGGATTAGGCACTCAACTGTGCCAGGCGTTATGCAAGGCAAAGCACAGCACTGATGTAATCCCGGCTCTCGCAGAACTGCAGTCTGAGTTTATTGCAGACACTGACTCAAGGAGCGGCGGCAGAACCGCTGCATTTCCCTAAACCATGGAGCACAGGCCAGACATCGGATGAAAGGGGCTGTCCACTGCGGCCTCGCAGGGTCAGAGAACCTGCCCTCCAGCACTGCACACTCCAGGGCCAGGAGATATGGAGCTTCCAGGAAGAGGCCCTCCAGGGTTTCTGCTGTTTTTAGGAAGCAGTTACACCCTAGAGCAACCTGACAGGGATGTCCTGACTTGGGGGTGGGAGGTGAAAAACACGATGAATTATCTTCCAAGTCTCTGTCCGCTCACTCTCATTCCTGGCCTCTGCAGCCACCTCTTTTTCCTCTTCTTTAGCCGGTGTGTGCACGAGGTCCTCAGACGGCAGGCTCACAGAGCCTGGGGTCTGCCGGACAGCGTGACTAGGCTCGCCCTCTCACTGGCTACAATGGGTAAGTCTCTAAATCTCTCCCAGTGATTTCCTACTCACGGGGAGGGTAACCCTTAGATTACAGAATGAGGTTAGCGATAACATGCTAAAGCTGACTTCTGATCTATAACAAATCTGATTACCCTGACACCGCTGAATTATTTCTCTACTGGGTGGCTGCTGTGACAGGCTCTGGTTGTCCTCCCCAGCCTTGTACCTCTTTCCCAGGTAGCTGCATCTGGAAAGTGTGATGCTGGGGTTAAGGGTGAGTGATCCCTGGGCCCCTGCAGAGAGCGAGCGCACAGTCCCTCGAGTAAAGATGGGCGAAGGGGCAGGAAGTCAGTGAAGCTCTCTCCTTCGCTTTTGCTGTCTTCCGCTGCGCTGAGCTGAAGCTCTCTATTAGCAGCACCACCTGGGGTGTGCCTGTCTGCCGTCCCTGCCTTAGAGCCAGCCGATTATGGATGGATCGAGCCCTCTCCGAGCTGTGAGCCAAATAATCCCCTTCCCTTCATACCGTGGGTGTCGGGTATTTTGTCTCAGCAATGAGAATAGTAACTAACACAACTGCCCACATACACACAAGGAAAAGAGAGGGCAGCAGAGAGAGGACATCAGTTCCCTGGGAGCCTCCCCACCAGAAACAGACCAACTGCTCAACAAGGGAGTTCACCTCCCAGAATGGGACTCCGGGTTCTCAAAGGTGTGGCTGCCCAGGGGTGCACACAACCTACAAACTCTGGACACTTCCGACCGGACAGATTCTCACACCACCTCAATGTCCCAGTGCACAGAGTGAGTACAACAGGCCAATTCTTGTACCTCTCTGTAAAATCATCAGAGGGATTCTTGTAACTCGGCCTCCCTTCTAACGTCTGAGAGCTTTCTGCTGCACCCCTCTGTATGTTAAACGCTGCTGTTCCATGGCTGTCAGCACTGCTCATAGTTAGGACAGGAGCCTCTGGAAGCAGCAATAGAATAGTGAGGTGGGCCGGGGATGTAGCTCAGTGGTGCTGCTGCCTGCCTGGCAACTTCAGGGTCCTAAGTTCAACCCCCAGTTCTGCCCAAATAGATAACAGACAGACAGATAGATGGATAGAAAGAAAAGATGCAGGTGGCAAAATTCAGAGACTGCACTTTTCTGAAGCTGGCACCGTTACCATCAGCAGTGCCTACCAGGACACAGAGACATATTCTGCATTACCCACACTGGCCCCAAACGGACCCTCAGTCATTTACACTTCACTGTAAGCATGTCACCCGAGCTTAAGTAATACTGAACTTCTGGTTTTCTCCCTTTCCTCCCCTCTGGGACTGCCCGCAGTTTCTTCCCTAAGATCTACTTCCAAGACAGTTGGTAAATAAGAGCACTTCAAGAATGGACAGTCATCATTTACGAAGCAAAGCTTCAGCGATCCAGCAAGTCATTCCTTTAGTAACTATCCAGTGAGTACTTACTGTGTGGAAGACTATTTTAAGAGTAGTCTTGGGCCGGGGAGTTAGCTCAGTGGTTCCAGCGCCCAAGCGCAAGGGCCCGGGTTCGATTCCCCGGTGACCACATAACAATACTGGGTGTGGAGACCCACACCCAGCAGCAACCAATACCACATACCACAGTGCCGGGTGTGGTGGCTCACGCCTGTCATCCCAGCACTCGGGAGGCAGAGGCAGGAGGATTGTGATGTGAGTTTGAGGCTGAGCTCAGGGCCAGCCTAAACCACAAAAAGCGAGACCCTGTCTCAAAAAACCTAAAAAAAAAAAAAGAGTAGTCTTAAGTTGGGGAGAGAATATACACAATACACATGGACTAACTGGAGAACATATCAGGGACCAAAACAGACAGAGATCTCTATCTCTGTAGAGTCTTCACATCAACACTAGGATACAAGATGTTGTCTGAGCGTTGCTCAGGTCAGTTCCTGGCACACATTCAATGCTCAATATGCAAATCTCCCCGCTCCAAACTTTTTCCATTTCTGAACAAGGTTGGTCCAGGGAAGCATCAAGCCTAGAAAACAGTGTTCTGTGCTAAGCACTATTTGCAATGGGTATCAGCAAAAGTGAGAGCTACAATTATTTTTGCCTACTTCTTAGCTAAGCAGAGCATGAAAGTGACTCCTGAACCTCCCAGCAGTAGAAATCATCATTTTTAAATCGGGTCGTTACTCCAGGGTACCCACAAAAAGCGCTGTGAGACCAAACGGCCTGGAATATGTGACATCTGCCCACTGTCCCCACTCTCTAAGAGGGAAGGACCTGGGGGTCCAGGTCTTATTTAACATCTATCGCTGTAATACGCAGTGTATAGATGATTGTGACGGACCCGAGTCCACTCCAACGTCAGAGGTTTTAGCATTTCCATATCATGCCTTCAATTTCACTTTCAGGAAGCACTCTCTGTCACTACTTTTTCTTTCTATTTCTTGGCAGTACCGGGGATTGAACTCATGCCCTTGTGCTTGCAAGGAGGGCAGTGTTGCCACTGAGCTAAATCCCTGGCCTGTCACTACTTTTTCAAAGAACATTTGACAGAGAAATAGAAGCTGAGAGATTCAGAGGCAGTCTTTCCTTTTCTAGCCCTGCAGGTTTGAGGCTGACTACAAATTAGTTTTATACTAAGACTGGTGCAAAAAAGAAGTCAATAAGGTAGATCAACCAAAGCTAGAGGCTGATGCAGGAGGATTTCTGTGAATTTAACCCTGGGCTTGATAATGAGTTCAAGGCCAGCCTGCACTATACAGTGAGACCCTATCTCAAAAAAAAAAAAAAAAAAAAAAAAAAAACAGAAGTGAACTAACCATGTTCAAGCTACTACAACAACACACTATACCCTGGAGGGCTTAACACACATGATTTCTCCTAGTTCTGAAGGCTGGCCGGTCCAGGACCAAAGTGCCGGCACAGCTGGTTGCTGGTGACAGTTCCTCTCCGCACTTGAAGGTAGACATCTTTTCTTCAGGACTTCAGCTGACAGGCAAAGCGCGTGAGTCTCTCTCCCTCCTCTAATAAAGGCACTTGTGGGACCCGTCTCTCAGGATCTATTAGAAACATAATCACTATACAAACCCCGAAAACCTCCAACTACCTGCACGCTGGGATGGGGGCCAGAGTGGGTGGAGGACAAAATAACTAAGCCCACAGCACTAACCCCATGTCACCACCCTGACAATGCAGTCTCTCAGGAAAGGCCTCACCCTATCACAGGAGCTGGTAAAGCCTCATGGGACAGGGACACGGGGAAGTCAGAAAATCTAGGAAAGCATCGCACCACACACCCTCGCGAGTGTGAAGGCAGGTTATTTCAGAAGCACACCACGGCGAAACCACAAAATATAACACACATAGGACCCAATTCGTAGTCTAAGACGCCCAAATATTCAGGTGCACTCCTTCTAAGGCTTGCCTAGTCCCCGCCCCAAACAAGGGCCTAGGCACTGTGCCTGGCTCCCCAGCCAGAATGCAACTTTGGAAAAGCAATCCCTAGGAAATAAAAATAAGGGGGCCTACGCAATGAGTGTTTCATAAAGCTAGAAGTATTCAAAAAACTATCCTTTTCTGAATTATAAGCTTCCTATTTTTTATCAAACACTTTTCTTTGAGCCGGGCATGTAACTAGGGTTACAGCATGTGCTGACCTAGTATCTGTGAGGCCCTGGGTTCAGTCCCCCTAGCACCAAATAAAGAAATAGGAATACAGATTTAAATTTTAAATTTTAAAAACAAAACACTGCTGTTGATAAAATAGAGAGTGATAGAAGACATAAGTAATCTTTTAAATAGTCCTTAAAAAAACCCAAAAAACTAAAAGGCTTAACATTATCATCTACATTTAAAAAAAAAAAACTCTAGTCAGACTGAAATTTCCAACCTGATTACCAGTAAGTATGAACTTTCACAGAGGAAGACACACACACATTTAAAAAAAAGCCAAACACAGGGGAAGGGGATGGCCCAGTGGTACATCCCTGACCTACTCCGTGTGAGGGGGCCCTCAGTTCTTTCCTCAGGCCAGCCAGAAAAAGGGGGAGTAAAGTATAAAAGCATGTTTTTTATTTTACTCACCATAAAAGTGCTGCAAGGAAAAACAAGAACTACAGATCACAACTAAAATGCAAGCTCCCAAGGACAGGAATTTTTATCTGCTTTGCTTGCCCTGAGACCCTAGCATCCGAAAAAGTATGTGCCGCAGAGATGTTCAATATCTGCTGAATAAATGAATAAAAATAAAACAGTAAGAATCAAATATAATCCCACTGCCTTGAAATGAATACTGCTAAAAGATGTGACTTTTCCATGTGACTTTCCATGACAAGTTAAAAATTTACCAACCTTCAGACTGGGGTTGTAGCTCAGTGGCAGAGCACTTGCTCAGCTTGTACACACAGCCTGAGGTTTAGCCTTAAGCAATGAAAAAAAAAAAATTAGAAAATGGGGGCCAGGGATTTAGCTCAGTGGTTCCGGCGCCTGTCTTGCAAGCGAAAGGACCAGGGTTTGATCCCGGTAACCACATACAATACTGGGTGTGGAGACTCACGCCCAGCAGTAACCAGTACTACAAACCACAGTGCCGAGCAAGGTGGCTCACGCCTGTAATCCCAGCACTCAGGAGGCAGAGGCAGGAGGATTGCTGTATGAGTTTAAGGCAGAGCTCAGGGCCAGCCTGAACCACAAAGCGAGACCCTGTCTCAAAAAACCTAAAAAAAAAATAATAATAATAAAATAAAAAAAGAAAGTTCTTTCCATAGTTACTGTACATTGAGAAAATCCATTTTGGACTGGGAATTAGTGTAGTGATACAGTATATGCCTAGCATCCTCAAGAATCTGAGATTTATCCCTAGCAATCTACAGACAGACAGACAGAAAGATCCATTTAAAAATTTTTTAAATTTTACTTTTTATTTTATGTTTTTGTACCGGAGATCAAACTCAGGACCTTATGCTTGTGAAGCAGGCACCACAACTACCAAACTAAATGCTCAGCCCAGAAATCCATTTTTTAAAAGCCAGTTTCCTATCTCTTACTTCTATTAGCAAAAAAACCCCCCAAAAAACAAAACAAAAAAATCCCTTTGCTCAAATACAATTCAATTATTCAATAAATTTGCTGTATGCGTTTGTCTCAGTACTTTTTAAGTCAAAAAATATATATTATATACAGGTTCCAACTCTCCGCAAGAAATGCAAACATGAGGTACTAGGCACACATACTAATAAAGAAATTAATCAGAAAAAGAAAAAAATATATATTCTCTAAAAGTCAGAAAGATGCCACTGTGTAGAACCTCCTCATGGTGCCCAGGCAGAAGAACCCAGCTCTTCCAGGAACTACACTTACCTGGTTGTAACAGAGGCCACCCTGACTGCCTAGTCTGCTATCCCCCGCTGCATCACAAATTCCTTAAGAGAAAGGGCCTCTGTCTTAGATGTTTTATCTATCCCTTAGACTGAGGGCAGCCTCAATCTAAGAAATGAATATATTAATAAGAGGACATACTGCAGAAAGCCTCAATTTTCCCTGCACCTGTCTGGAAAACACTGCATGTAATACGGTCACTGCTGCAACTGTGAAGAGCTCTAACATAATGTCATTAAAATATGCAACGGAGGATCTCGCGAATTTGGAAAAGCTCAGAAAAAGAGACAAGAAAGATCTTCATGAGGAGGTAGCAATCTCCGACTGGCTCTCGCACTTTGCTCTCTGTGGCAGTTGTCTTCCCACATATTCAAATTGCTAGAGGAATCTAAAACTTGGGTTAGCCCCTTCTTGATCAATACTAGTAGAACTAGCAGTGACAGGAGGTGCTATTAGCCTGTTGTGACACCAAGGAGGAAGGAGAAAAACGGAAAAATGTGAGGACAGAGGTGAGAGCCGATCAAGCGTTCTTTTTTTTTTTTTTTTTAGGTTTTTTTTTTTTTTTTTTTTTTTTTTTTTTTTTTTTTTTTTTTTTTTTTTTTGAGACAGGGTCTTGCTTTGTGGTTCAGGCTGGCCCTGAGCTCAGCCTCAAACTCACATCACAATCCTCCTGCCTCTGCCTCCCGAGTGCTGGGATTACAGGCGTGAGCCACCACGCCCGGCACTGTGGTATGTGGTACTGGTTGCTGCTGGGTGTGGGTCTCCACACCCAG